>MJUT01064003.1:495629-506910 GCA_002080005.1 Gigantidas platifrons
TCTTCAACCTATTAAACATTTTTTTTTCTGATTCTTGTTAGACTTGAACTAACATCTTCTAGCTTGTAACTAGATGTAATACTATATACCACATAAGCTCATCAACCCATAAAACATTTTTTTCTGCTTCTGGTTAGACTTGAACTAGCATCTTGTAGCTTGTAACTAGATGTAATACTTTATACAACAGAAGCTCTTCAACCTATTACACTTTTTTTTCTGATTCTTGTTAGACTTGAACTAACATCTTCTAGCTTGTAACTAGATGTAATACTTTATACAACAGGAGCTCTTCAACCCATAAAACTTTTTTTTTTCTGCTTCTGGTTAGACTTGAACTAACATCTTCTAGCTTGTAACTAGATGTAATACTTTATACCACATAAGCTCTTCAACCCATAAAACTTTTTTTTCTGCTTCTGGTTAGACTTGAACTAGCATCTTCTAGCTTGTAACTAGATGTAATACTTTATACCACATAAGCTCTTCAACCCATACAACTTTTTTTTCTGCTTCTGGCTAGGCTTGAACTAACATCTTCTAGCTTGTAACTAGATGAAATACATTATACAACAGCTCTTCAACCCATAAAACATTTTTTTTCTGCTTCTGGTTAGACTTGAACTAGCATCTTCTAGCTTGTAACTAGATGTAATACTTTATACAACAGAAGCTCTTCAACCTATTAAACATTTTTTTTTCTGATTCTTGTTAGACTTGAACCAACATCTTCTGGCTTGTAACTAGATGTAATACTTTATACCACATAAGCTCTTCAACCCATAAAACTTTTTTTTCTGCTTCTGGTTAGACTTGAACTAACATCTTCTAGCTTGTAACTAGATGTAATACTTTATACAACAGAAGCTCTTCAACCTATTAATCATTTTTTTCTGATTCTTGTTAGACTTGAACTAACATCTTCTAGCTTGTAACTAGATGTAATACTTTATACAACAGAAGCTCTTCAACCCATACAACTTTTTTTTCTGCTTCTGGTTAGACTTGAACTAACATCTTCTAGCTTGTAACTAGATGTAATACTTTATACNTTTCCCGGTTTACAGTAAAACACCAGTGTGTCATTGTGTTTTATTTAGTAAAGATCTCAACTTGTTTAATTAAAATCCTCACTTGTTTATTTTCATGTACAAATGCGAGATATAACATGAAAATTTATAGTATATATGAGCTATATGCATAGCATCTAAATATGAATACTGGCTCACACCTTTATACAAAGCATTGAAAAAACAATTCTGTTTTGACTTGGTAAGAAAAAAATAATAATTTAGTTTGATTGCAATTGGAAAAAAAATAAAGATGTGTCCAACTGTTTAAAAAAAAATTCAGATCAGTACACAAACCAAAACCCTCCCCCTTTTCAAGTTCAATGGTTGTTCCCTTTGTAATACTTTATACAACAGAAGCAGCTCTTCAACCTATTAAACATTTTTTTTTATTCTTGTTAGACTTGAACTAACATTTTCTAGCTTGTAACTAGATGTAATACTTTATACAACAGAAGCTCTTCAACCCATAAAACTTTTTTTTCTGCTTCTGGTTAGACTTGAACTAACATCTTATAGCTTGTAACTAGATGAAATACTTTATACAACAGCTCTTCAACCCATAAAACATTTTTTTCTGCTTCTGGTTAGACTTGAACTAGCATCTTGTAGCTTGTAACTAGATGTAATACTTTATACAACAAAAGTTCTTCAACCCATAAAACTTTTTTTCTGCTTCTGGTTAGACTTGAACTAACATCTTCTAGCTTGTAACTAGATGAAATACTTTATACAACAGCTCTTCAACCCATAAAACATTTTTTTCTGCTTCTGGTTAGACTTGAACTAGCATCTTGTAGCTTGTAACTAGATGTAATACGTTATACAACAGAAGCTCTTCAACCTATTAAACTTTTTTTTCTGATTCTTGTTAGACTTGAACTAACATCTTCTAGCTTGTAACTAAATGTAATACTTTATACAACAGAAGATCGTCGACCTATTAAACATTTTTTTTCTGATTCTTGTTAGACTTGAACTAACATCTTCTAGCTTGTAACTAACTAGATGTAATACTTTATACCACAGCTCTTCAACCCATAAAACATGTTTTTCTGCTTCTGGTTAGACTTGAACTAACATCTAGCTTGTAACTAGATGTAATACTTTATACAACAGAAGCTCTTCAACCCATAAAACATATTTTTGTCTGCTTCTGGTTAGACTTGAACTAGCATCTTCTAACTTGTAACTAGATGTAATACTTTATACAACAGAAGCTCTTCAACCTATTAAACATTTTTTTTCTGATTCTTGATAGACTTGAACTAACATCTTCTAGCTTGTAACTAGATGTAATACTTTATACAACAGAAGTTCTTCAACCTTTTAAACATTTTTTTTCTGATTCTTGATAGACTTGAACTAACATCTTCTAGCTTGTAACTAGATGTAATACTTTATACAACAGAAGCTCTTCAACCTATTAATCCTTTTTTTCTGATTCTTGTTAGACTTGAACTAACATCTTCTAGCTTGTAACTAGATGTAATACTTTATACAACAGAAGCTCTTCAACCCATAAAACATTTTTTTTCTGATTCTTGTTAGACTTGAACTAACATCTTCTAGCTTGTAATGTAATACTTTATAAAACAGAAGCTCTTCAACCTATTAAACATTTTTTCTGGTTCTGGTTAGACTTGAACTAACATCTTCTAGCTTGTAACTAGATTTAATACTTTATACCACATAAGCTCTTCAACCTATTAATCCTTTTTTTCTGCTTCTGGTTAGACTTGAACTAGCATCGTCTAGCATGTAACTAGATTTAATACTTTATACCACAGAAGCTCTTCAACCCATAAAACATTTTTTTCTGGTTCTGGTTAGACTTGAACTAACATCTTCTAACTTGTAACTAACTAGATGTAATACTTTATACAACAGAAGCTCTTCAACCTATTAAACATTTTTTTCTGATTCTTGTTAGACTTGAACTAACATCTTCTAGTTTGTAACTAAATGCAATACTTTATACAACATAAGCTCTTCAACCCATAAAACACCTTTTTTTTGCTTCTGGTTAGACTTGAATTAAAATCTAGCTTGTACCTAGATGTAATACTTTATACAACAGAAGCTCTTCAACCTATTAAACCGGTGGTGAAAGGAGGGGGGGGGGCTTTTTCGAGACTTCGAGATTGAGTCTTTTTAAGCTTGGGAATTCGGGATCCGGGAATTCCTATTTCAGATTTCGGGACTTCGGACTCGCAGTTCAGGACTTCGGGATTCCCAGTTTTTAAGTTCGTGATTTCGGGATCAGACCCTCTCATGCCAGAAATTCTGTCCCAGCTTGACCCTAATGACAGGGTCAAATCAGTGAAAGAGCTATCGACGAGAGGCTGCACGTGCTTTGTCAGTATCTGACTAACATGGGAAAAAATTAAAACTAGAGGATGACAAGTCCGCAGACATGCTATCACATTCCAATTTACATTTGCAATTACTTTCTAATGAATTGCAAATCTTGTACTGTCATTTCTGAAAGCTAGTCAAACTAATTGCCGCGGAAATGTGCAGAATTTCATGAGAATTGATCAAATAAAAAAATCGAAATGGAAATGTTCTTATTTCCCATGGGAATGCAAGACCAAATTCCCATGGGAGAGCATTGATTTGGGAAAACCCCAAGGGAATGGCCATTTTCCCATAGGTTTTTAACATTTTCATGTATTTATAAATGGTAAGAGATATTATTTTGAAATTTTCATTTTGTTAATTCTGCACATTTCGATAATTCATTTGACTAGCTTTCAGAAATCAGTGCAAGATTGTCTACCTATTCGTATTTATTGCATGGACCAAAGGAAATTGTTGACTGGGTTGTTTACACCCCCTTTTTCATTTTTTTTTTATTTTGGTCATAGACTTTCGTCCTGGACCAGTTTTGTAAAGTGCGAAACGACATAAAAACAACCCTTAAGAAACTGTACTATAAACGTGGTGGGTAACCATCCAGTCACCTACGGTTTGCATGAATGTTTATGTAGTTTAAACTTTCCCTAACCTTGAATGCATTTCAGTGTAACCATTAACCCAGAGTTATTTCGCTGGCTTCTTACTGGATGTTTAGGGAAAGTTTGGCAGCTATTCACCCTTAACAAAGATTTTCAGGATTTTTTTTATTGCTTTTTTGTTGATTTTATCTTTGTTCCCGTGAACTTTATACGATAAATTGACAGGTCCCTTTGAAGTATCGTGCTATTTGTATTACATTTTATGACAATGTTGTTAAGTGTTAGTCAGATACTGACAAAGCACGTGCAGCCTCTCGTCGATAGCTCCATCACTGATTTGACCCTGTCATCAATTTAATTGTCATTTTAAAAAAGTATTGATTTCGTTTGGTTTTGTTTCATTTCGTAGAATTTTTCGCAAAATTGATTGGTTTCGTTTTGTTTCATTTCGATTAGTTTCGTTTTATTTCGTTTCGTTTCGGCCAATTTCGTTTCGCACTTTACAGGTACCCACGATTCATTGTATATTTTGTGATACACATTACAGTCTGAGCCAAAAAAAAAAAACACTAGCACTATGCCCCTGTCTAGTAAAAATTGGTTCGGGCTAGTAAAAATTGCATAAATTCTTCTAAAATACTGTTCGGGCTAGTTTGTCAAAATGTTTTTGGCACAGACTGCACATCTGAAGAAGCAGTATATGTAAGAATAAAAAATAATGGTAATACTGGACCAGAAAGATCCATAAGTGCTTGCATGCCTAAGAACTCAAACTTTCCAGACTGGAGATACAGAGCAGAACATTTCTTCAGAAAGTCGATATATAAATCAGGGGATATGAATGTGTAGTAAAACACATTTTCCATCATAAACTTGACATGGCAAGACGCATATTACATTCACTTTTTCAAATTCGTTAAATGTTTTAAAGTCATCAAAAAGACTATTTTCCATTTAATATTTGTGGAGTTCTACCTACTTTATCGTAAATTACTTCTACATCCGCCGTTGATATTTGCCAATTTGGTTTCCATCCCGGTTTCCATGTTTGTTCAAACAATCATCACAATGCCATTTCTTCTGTTCTTTTTTATGGTGGGATTCCGAGGATATGAAACCATTAGGCCAGTAACTTCGGCTATTTTTCGTATTGTATATCATGTCGATCTTTGAATATTTTCAATTTTAGATTTTATTTTTTCTATCTTCTTTGCAGTCAATCTTATTGTCATGAAAACCGAATTTAGTTCAAAACCCAAAAAAACAAGTTTTTCCGTTGGCACTTTTACAGATTTCTCTTGGTGTATAATGAAACCTATTTTTTCAAATAATTTTGCGGTCTCGTTAATGTTTTCTTGACATTCTTCAAATGTAGATCCTTGTAAAAATGAATCGTCAATGTAGTAAATAGAAACGAACCTTTTGCTCTCAATATTCCATACACAGGTTTTAATAATTTTGTAAACCACCGTGGAGCGGAACATATTCCATTTGCAAGACAAGTATATTCGTACAACTGCTTACGCCAAATAAATCTTAAATCCTTCCTGTGACTTTCATCAACATCTACCAAATAATAAGCGTGACGAATGTCTAATGAACCCATGAAAGAATTTGGTGTAATAGTTTGCAAAGCAGAATGTAACCTTTCCATCTTAAAATGTACATAATTTATTGATTTGTTCTATGTGTTCCATCGGACTTTGGTCGTAAAAATATTGTCGAAATAAATTCTCCTTCACTGTGATTAACTTTTTCTATAACACCAATCTGTGCTAATTTGTCTATTTCGTTATCAATAATTGCTGCCTGTTTAATATTAGTAAACGTTTCTCTCTGATCAATTTGATCAGGATTTTCCACGAAATCAAATTTACACCCTTTAACGATATCTAATATTGCTTGATCGCTAGTTGATTTCCATTCTTTCAAATGAAATTTAATTTTGCCAGCAATTTTACTAAGATATGTACTCACCACATTTATTAATGGTGATTGTTGTAGTCCCGCGTCTCCCGTATGGACGGGTTTCCTCTTTCGGAGTTTCCCTCCATTTTTCCATTTTGGATTGAATTTCCGGAAGCCTGATCCTAAAATGGACTTGCTGCCTCCTTTTTTTTATATGCGCCCAGGTTTTTTCCTAAATTCTTTGTTTTGTCTATTCGTTTTATTTCCTCATCTACGTCATCACCAAACGACTTTCCGGTTATTGGAGTTTGTCTAGAGCATAACTCTATGTACTTTTCTCCAAAATCTTGTCTGGGGCTTTCCCGACGTCTATAGCTCATTTCCTGGCTAACATTTGCCATCAGTGACACTGCGTCCATTAGGTCCGTCACTATTTCATCTGTGTCCAGATTTTCGTTTTTCTGGTCAGCAGACAAGCTTTTCTACTACATTTATTACCGGTACTAAAGCCGTGACTAAAGGGCCCTTTACACAGCATGTTTTTGACATGCATGTCAAATCATGCTGTGTAAACCTCCCTATGTCAAAGAATAAGAAACATGTGTGTTTGACATGGGGATTAGAACATGTTCTATTCCTCAAGACAAACCATGGCAAATCAGCCAATCAGAATAGATGTCATGAGGTTATGATAAAGATAAACACAACTTCATCAGCAACCACGTGCTTTTGCAAAACAAATAAAATTACAAAATGCCCAGAAAAGAGGAATTGTACATGAACAAAACACAGGTACAAAGATTATGCGAGCTATACTAAGAAGAGGAGCATCTCTGGAACATCCAATCCCCACATTACTTCAAAAAAGACAAACGAAATGCAGCATTAAATAGGATAAAAGATGGGTTGGAAGCAGAACATGATGATTTACCTAATTTCACAAGTAAGTTTTACATTTTTCCAAATGTTATTATAGCAGATATTACTGTAAATGAATTGATGAAACATTGAAAATTTAGTCATTTTTCATGTAGATTCTTTCAGAAGTTGTATTGTTTTATGCATTTAGATAATATGTACATGTGTAGTTATTTATTTTGACTAATAGTTGATGTGCGAATTTATGGTTAATTAAAGACAAACGAAATTATCTCAGACCATTAGTTGTATTTAATCAACTGTAAATAATCGATTATTTTAAACATCAGAGCATCAGATAAAACAATATCATTATCCACATGTATCACTGATTGTAATTAATGTTTGTTTTTTTTTTGTTTTTTTTTAAGTAACCGTGATCAGTAACCAGTAAGCTGTTTACAAAAAATTGTATATTGAAAATACTGAAAATATAAAATGTACAATGTATTCTTTTTCAGTTGAGCAGTTATGGACCAAATTAGCAAATCTCAGGAGCTATTATTCCAGAGAACTGAAAAAGGTCAATGATTCTAAAAAATGTGGTGCAGGCACCGATGAAGTTTTTACAAGTTCATGGAGCCATTTTGAAATTCTTGATAAATTTCTCCGAACACAAGTTGTTCCAAGAAAGTCGCAAACAAATCTTGTAAGTACAACAATTCAATTTATACTGCATTCCATTGCCAAGGAACTTCTCCATTAGTGTTAAAGTACTCGCATAGTTCATCACGAATTTCTCTTGCTTCTACAGTTGACCTGTTGCCTCCTTGCCGAGGTATATTTGGCAAAATGTTTCCTTCAGCCTCAATAAGAGTTCCATTGTTTTCATGATCTATGAAATCTTGTGGTGAATAAATATTTCTTGATGACGGTTTACTCCTTAGGAAATTATGTAGTGCACATGCTGCCAATACAACTTTCCCTACCTTTTCTGGTTCCAATGGAATTGTTTTCTGAAACACACCAAATCTGCTTGTCAATATTCCAAAGACATTTTCCACAATTCTACGAACTCGCGATAACTTGTAGTTAAATACTCTTTGAGTGATGGTGAGATTTCGATTTGGGTAAGGCTTCATAAGATATGGTTTCAGCGGAAATGCATCATCACCAACAATCATATATGGAATTATGTTCACTCTATCCGGTAGAGGTTCATCACCAGGTATCTGAAGATCTTTATTTTCTAATTTTTCATAGATGGGTGTATTAGCGAATATTCCACCATCGGTTATTCTTCCATTTTTACCCACATCAACGTACAAAAATTGTAATCTGCATCAACAATAGCAAAAAGAACAATGCTGAAAAATTCTTGTAGTTATAGATATTCGAGCCACTATTTGCGGGACAGTTTATGCGAACATGTTTTCCGTCCATAGCCCCAATACAATGTGGAAAGTTCCATTTACTGAAAAAATCGCGTGACACTTCCTTCCATTCATCTTCAGTACTTGGAACCTGTAATACAAAATAAAAAGTATATAATTAATAGTTTCAGTTCATTCAGATGGATTATTTATATTTATTTCTTTATTGTAGGACACTTCATCTTTGGCTCATGATCAAATGGACAATGAAGACGAGGATGATGAGACAATGTCGCAGGGCTGTGCACATTCAGAAGAGAGATGTGAAACACCTACATCCATAACAAAGCCAAGACGTCCGGCAGGAAAAGGCCACTTAGTGGTCCAGAAACAGTTATGCAGGAGGCTGCATCTGTATTAGCACAGATAAAAGCACGTAGAGTTGAAAATCAACCACCGTCACCTCCTAAAGCAGATGATGAAGATGATATTTTTGGCAAACACGTTGCCAGTGAGATGAGGAGAATAAAGTATTCACGGTCAAAAGGAATGGCACGCGTTAAAATACAGTCCACGTTATTTGAAGCTCAGTTTCATATTCAAGCACCGTCAACTGCAGTTTCACATCAGTCCAGAGAAAGCCATTTACTACTGAGGCAAGGAGCGTCACAAAATGACAATACTGAAGATGTAAACTCTTCCCGTACCCTTTTTCGTTTATAGATTAACATTAACTTTCAATCAGCATGGATAGTGTTTATAGCTACTGAAATTTTGAAACATGTAGTAAGATATGACAATTTTAATTTTGCAGAAAGTTATTGGTGTAAAACATGAAAGTTATTGCAAGTATTAACTGCTTGCAGCAACAATGTTGATGTAATAGTTTATTAAACATATACTTTCACTAACCTTCATGTAGTCATTTTTTAGACTGTCATAAATAGCTTGACAGGTCTCTGGTATTATCGTTGACAAAGTAGAAACCGGAATCCGGTATAGGTATTCCAAGGACTGATTTGAGTCCCCAGTAGCTAGGTACCGAAGTGTGATTGATAATCTTTCAGATGCAGATATAGCTTCTCGCATCCATGTATCTTGTTGTTGAATGAGTGTTGTCACTTTTCCAAGAAGTTCTTTAAAATCTGCCTGGTCCATTCTTAAAAAATTCCGGAAACCACCAGCATCTTCTGTTGTTAATTCTTGAATTAATGCGTGGTGGGCCCCATGTTGTTGTCGCCTCTGTATCCATGGACGAACCCATCTTCTTTGACGTCTTTGCCGTCTCCGTATTTTCTTAATTGCACTTGCTATCATAATAATACACAAAGCAACAACAATGTCATCTTCCTCCATTTTTGCACTTCTTTCTTTAATATGCCAGTAAAGGCGGGAAATTATGAAAACATGTGTTCAAGACATGGCTATGTAAACATAACGAATGACATGCTGTGTAAAGGGCCCTTAATATTTTCTGCGCCGCAATGTCCTTCTGTTTAGATTGGTACATTATACTCCAAATCTCTTTATTAACTTTTGGTAACACCAATAATTCACAATTGTCTGGTCTAAGATGTTTTTCAATCAGTTCAATTCTCTTCTTATCAGACAGTTTTCCTTTTAACATTACGTAATAATGTCGGCGAATTTCTCCTCTACTTAATGCCCTGTTTTTTCTACATCTACAAAACACAATGAAACTTCTTTTGAATTCCTATATGTCCTACTTCACTAATTCACTTATTACAAATATCCCTATTTTTAACTTCTAACTTCTTTCCTACTTACGTCTGCAATTTTGAGTGTCACTGCCAAATAATAAATTTTGGGGTCCCTAGCAAATGTTGCCTCTGCAGTGGCCCCAAGGAGCCTACTCTTAACGAACTCTACAGAAGGATCTGTAACGTGCTCAGGCTGTGACATTTCCTGAACACGGGTCCTCGGTTTATAGTCTCGTCAGAAGGACTCGCAAAAAAACCCACAAAATATCCAATTAACTTCCTGTTAATTTATTAGAATAAACAAAATCTTGTTGTCTCATAGTTCCTTTACTAAAGTGTTAAAATGTTCCTTCATGCGGGAACTTTCTTCTCAATTATCTTGATATGCTTCCCTTCTTTCTCAAATTTCGTGATCATTTTTATGTATTTAGTCACCATTTGAGATTCCTTATTACTGTCTTGTATCTCCTCTACTTTTCTTATTTTAGCCTCAGTTTTTGGTGTACTGGCTAAGTGAGGTTGTAATCTCTTCGCTAGCTTTTGTCTTAGATCTTGAACCTTAGGCTTGCGTTTTGGGGCAACTATATGAATTGGTCCCGTCGCCTTCCTAACTGTTTTCCCTTCTAGCGAAGAATTATGTTCCAATCTGAGTTCTTAATATCTTTAATCTCATCAGTACTGCCCTTCTCTGGTGTCGCATTTCCACTGAGTGGTGCATTGCCTTTTACGTAGAGAATGTCTTCATCGCTAGATATATCCTCAAACAGACTCTTAGAAAAATTATCTTTTTCCCATTCTGAGTACTCGATTCTCCATTACCCTTGCTTGGACTAGACGGTGTTTCATTATTATTCTCCTGCGTGTGTTTTTCTAGCAACTTGTCTCCAGATTCATCAAGAGAGATCTCTTTTCCAACGTTTACACTACATTGAACATTTTTGATGTGCTTATTCAAATAAGCCCTCTTTGTGGTGTTGTAGGCGCACAGAATAGGAGCGTGTCGGTGCACTCGACGAGGTGTTTGTTCCTTTGCTCCTTCGTCTTGAAGGAAAGGGGACAGAGTGGACACAAGAACCTATCAGTTTCTGCCTCATTTACTGGTGGCATTGTCTTCTTTCTTTGTATGACCTTTGTCTTTGGCATCCTTATCTGCAAAGACAAAGGAAATAAACTAAGTAAATACCCCTGAACGGTAAAGTGGGCTGCCCTTAAGTAAAGTAAAACAAACATGATGAAGGTAGGAATCAATCAAAACAGAACATTTCATAATCTTTCTTGTACGAATACAAATATCCACAGGCATTTTCGTCACATTAGTGTAACAGAAATATGAATGATGAAATTGTAAAACATCATAACAACAAGTGCAAATGCATGTAAAAATATATAAA
>MJUT01064003.1:506932-526878 GCA_002080005.1 Gigantidas platifrons
GCTTAACAAGACTGAACTTCCACTGTTCAGTAAATATAAAAATAAATGTATCAAAAGAAATCAAGTATACAAAAATACAAAACAATAATACTGTTTTCTTGAGGCTTCTTGATTGAGCACTGTAAAACAACATTTGGCTCCCATTAAGACTAGTTCATCCTTGAACACATAGTGTACCAGTATACTGTGCGCTGCGGACGGATAAAATAATTTAAAAAAAAACGCATATAAAACTTAATTTTAAACATAATAGCTGACTAGTTTTGTAAGTCTAGAACGCCAGTTATAGGACCTAAACAAAATAAACATGATAAAACATTCATCGCAAAAAGTACCTTGGAAGGACTTCAAACAACAGGAGATATAAAAACAAAATTGAAATACAATCGTTATGACACCATGTGCAAAAAGGTGGTGGTATAACGTTCCAGATCATAAGGTAGGACGTTAGGGCATCAATAGTGCACCAATACTGTAATGTCGCCCAAATATGATACTTGAGGTCGTTCTGGCATGTATATTTTTTTACCATCTCACACAAAAGCTGATTTTTTTTTATTAAGATTGGTGTCAATTTCAAATATAATTATTTGATGGATTCTGACATGATGTAGAAGCATTATAATATTGTGATTTTGCATTCAGAAGGGTGTTTTTATATAATTCGGCAAGGATATTAACGCATTTCCACAAATTATGTTCAATGTTTACATTTTGATCAAGTTTGACCAAAATGACCTTTATAATATGCAAATTTTTTAATGTTTGTAAAGACCCGGTTCTTCGTATTTACGGCTTTTATTGTATAATAGGAATGGGGACATCGATATTATAACCAGCTTATTGTAATTTTATGTACACGATGACAGATAATGTTGTTTAAGATAATTTTGACAGCTGTACAGAAAACTGGGTCACGAAGCAACTCGATTCCGACACTTTTGTTTCGGGAAATTTTACCTTTCATTATAAATGTCACCCTTTTATTACGTTATTCCCGCTTCCAGATAGTATTCCATGATCCATCCATGCCGAAGTTTTCTTAAAATATGTATTATATTTATTGTCATTCCTGTTTATTCGCCTTTAGTACACAGCGGTATGTTTTCCCTTTCGATTGCCATTTTTGCCCGGCGATCGACAAGGAATTATTTTCATTGACTGAAATTCAGCCTATTTAAATCGCGCGCGCCTGCATATATGACGTCACTCGCTTCTATCACAGAAAAATAGCAGACGCTTTTTTGCACTATGAAAATTAAATTCTACAAAATAATCACGGAAAAACTTATACGATCGGACGTAGCCATGGTAATTATATGCGTTTAAGTATTTTGATCTAAAAGGGAAACAATATTGGCTGGGTGAGCCTACTGTTTCTTTATTTTTTTTTTATAAAACGGCAACGTCAAATCTGACGTGATTCGGCGGCCAACCGTACGTTTTTCGGTGCAGTTTAGCAGTTACGTCTGTTTCCCAATATTATTGATACTGGAAACAGTCATACTTGTTTTATAACTTTAAATAATATTACATCAGTCTTTTTGACTAACTGATTTACCATTTTTAGTACCTTATATTATTCTGGTGCACCCGGTGCAAAAGGTGGCACCAAACCAGTGAAAACGTTCCTGTACGTTCAGGATAACCAGAAATCATTTTATAACTTTGGATTATATCAAGAACCACCTTTAAAACCTTTTGTGTCTATCAATTGACCAGACTAAGAATATTAAGTTGTTTGGTGAACCTAAATTTTGTTGGCTGCACCTAGGTTACACCAAGAAATTTAGGGGTGTACCAAACCAAGCCTGCACCTTAAATCTTTGTCTGCACCGAGCACCTCGGTGCAAGTTGATCTTACAAACAGTTACTATATGATTAGCATCAGTCAAATTAAGTGAGGCTTTAATCTTTAGAATACATTTTTTTCTTTCATACTTTGTTTTTTAAAAGATCTATGGCTGCTCAAATGCAAACTCTATGTACTATTGGGGATTTCATAGCTCCTTGGTAATATAATATGGTACATCTATATTGTACTATGTTTCAGTGCCTTTGAGTACCATCCTTTGCTATTATCAGCACTTGAATAAACAGGGTGTGAATTGAAATCGATTTACTTTATATACTTATGCCCATTGACTTTTGATACAAGTGTATATATATTCATTCACCACATATCCAGTGTCAGAGTTGCCTTAGGAAGAAAGGTGACTAAAATAAGTGGTTTCATCTCAAAAGCTGGTAAAGGACGAACCCAACAAGTTATCGTTTGTCGTCGCCTCAGTCGCGCTATAGGGAGATATTTGTACAAACACTGTCATTCGAGGTAGGCGTCAAGACAATACTCATGGGCTCCATTAACGGGAAAAGAAAATGTGGAAAATTCAATACAAGCCTTCGAAGCACCAAGTATTTTTTAGGGCTTCGAGCACTAGCTACCCTACAATATGTACAACTAATAGAGACATTTTCAAAATAAGCAATTCAACTTATCAACAAACAAAAACAAAACAATATAAAGTTTTAATATGGATATTGTCAAGCACCACATCTTATCCGCTTTCATCCAACAAAGACACAATCCTCTAGTCCATTTCTTCAACACGGGGCCCCTTATTCCGGAGAACTTTCACGTGCCTATATAATTCTTGTTCCATGTATGTGATACAATTAGTCCAATCGAATGTTCTTGGGTCATAGTGTGTTGAATTTGAGAAGTTGTGTTCCCTTTTCAGTCTCTACACCGTCCTGCTCGCTCCTAATTGTCACTAGTGATAATGAAATTACCACCACACTTTCAGTGGACGTCGGGAGTTCATCTTCATCATCGCTACAGTATACTTCATTGATTTCGCTATGAGCTCCTCTATAGTAATAGTCCCTAGACATTCCAGGCCGAGGGATACCCGCTAGGCCTAAATGTCTCTTCTTCAGATTCACGAGCACAGTCCATTAAGCTATCATCTTCAATTTCATCAATGTCAATCACATCCACGGTTTTCACTACAACATTATCACCGACAAGTTCGACAGTCATGCATGGCCGGAACGAGAAAAATCCCAACACCGTCAAAATTGATAGGGACCATTCTTCCGTCAGTGGTGACTTTGTGTAAAAGTTTTGGGAAAAATAAACAAAGAAAACTTGAGTTATTGTGTGAAGTATGAAAAATTGTCCATTTCTCGATGTTTAAAGTCCCGTAACTCTGCAACAACAAATGTGACAACTGTCCTAATCCAAAGTCTTCATCGACGCAAACACTGTGTTAAAATTTCATGATGATCCGTAAAAGTGTTTTTTAGTTATCGCGAGATGTGTTCGGACGAACGGACAACGGTATACCATAATACGTCCGTGAAGACTGGCGTATTTAAACTAAATGAAAATGCATGCTTGCTAATCATACATGTATAATAATTTAAAAAAAAACCTTTAGTAATCTAATAATCACCTCAAAAACAGCCTGGTAATTACATAATCAAAAACTTCATACCAAGGCTCTTGAATGGTTGTATCTGTGTGAAAAAAATCAATAGAAAAGGAGTAATCCAGTATACACATCCACTTCAAAGAAGCAGTGGTATAATAAAGTGCTTTACTGATGGGGGGCCTGTGTGGCCGAGTTGGTCATCTTTACCTTACAGATCACTGTAGCCTATCACCTCTGTGGTGTGAGTTCGCGCCTGACTTTGGGCGATCGCAAAAATGAAGGTGCACCCGACTCGCAGCTCATGTGAAAAAGTTAAGCAGTTGCTTGCCCAAGGTTGGTGGTTCTCTTCACCAATAAAACTGGTCGCCACAATATAACTGAAATACTGTTGAAAGTGGCGGTAAACACCAATCAATCAAGCTTTACTGATGGCAGCTTGATGCGACAACTGGATGTCAAACTCTGAATGGATAGAATACTGACACAGTTTGAGTACGGACATTAAATACATGTACTATTCAAAATTAGGTGGAGGGAAAAATATTGTCCGTTTCGGGTGTCACTAACTACCCTTACATTGTTGATGCCTACCAGTACCCAAAACCATTTTAATGAAATTTTAGGTTTTACACTCTGAATATTGCTTCCCGATACATGTATGTGTTGTATCTGTGAATTTCTTCATGCAAAGTTACATGTAAATATACTTAATATCTGTTGCCAAAAAATAATTTAAAGATACATACATTGTATGTGAAAAAGAATGGATATGGGGTAATGCCACGAAGACACCACAATTTCACCAAAGGCAATAAGTAAAGATAGACATCTAGACAGTCAACAAGACAGTCAACACATGGTCTTCAATACAGTGGGAACCCATAGCCACACCATGTAGCGGGCCTAGGATATTCCCAGGAATGACCCATATAAATTTAGTAATGTACATGCACATTGACAGAAAAATGATATTGTACTTCTAAAGATTTGTCGAGTTCTCATTCAAATTTTCATCTGCATACATGATCAAATGGACCTAGTGGATGGTGTACTTACAGATTGCTGTGTTTTGGAAAAGTCCACGTCTACCAATAAAGTAGGCACCATTTTCTTATCACTTTATCTTCCAGTCGCAGCTGCTGCTGTTTGACTGAAGATTGAGTGACTGAAGTTCAATCTTTTTTTGAATGACACTTTTGGAATATGTTCAAATGTGGAATATTTTCCTATAATCATATCCATGTTGCCATCTCGACCAGGAGATAGTTTGTACTCGGAGAGTTTCACGGGGAGCTTAGTTGAGCAGCTTTTACGTAGTCCTGGTGTTTATGTTAAAAACGACCTGAAGTTTTTTGTTTCTGTTTGGAAACGTCCATCAAAGTAACGATTCATTTTCTGTAAAGTGGTTACTTGTGAGATATTTGATATATATCCCTTTTCTTCTACCATTTGACTTTCAGAACTGAAAGCTGACGAATATGTGCGTTTTTCAGCCATGATTTACTTGATGCGATTTCCCGCGCTACACAACAAATGTAAGCGAATGTAAATTCCAGAGGACTTCAACTACGCAATTATTTGTAATTTCCGAATGTACTAAAGGTAACACTAAAAGAAGTACAATTATTCCGACACCGATCCCATATATTATGCATAACCGACAGTCATAATGGAAATTCAGTTTCAAAAATACATAATTTTCGGACTTACATCTGGTATAAGTATACAATTTAAAAAATACATCATTTTCAGAACTTACATCAGGTATAAGTATACACAGGAATGAGCAAAAATTGAAAAAGTGAGTCACTTTTTTTAATATGTTTATATGGAATATAGAACCCCATTTAAAAAAAATAAATTTTGAGCTAAAAGTTTTTCTTACTGTGTAAATACAAGCAGATTTTAGTAGTTTCTCCCACGGGTGCTTGTGACCCCCTTGCTTTTTGAATACCTTACTTCAGTTGTACTATAACTGAGGTAAATTTGTACATGCCCCCTACTCTCATTTGGAGTATCAAATGAAGAAAAAACCAGCTGAAAAATAAGGGAAACATTTAAAAAAAAACATTATTAAACAAAAAAAAGGGGCGTCTAGAAATTCCCAAAAGTTTGAAAAGTTTTGTGTTAAACAAAGTTCATAACACACTGACAGGAGCTCATTTGGGTGTCAGAAAAACTTGATACAAGATCAAAAAGAGATACTTCTGGTATCAAATTAGAAATGATGTAAAGAATTGGTGTTAAAATGTTGCTATGAAAAAGGCACCACATAGAAAACCAAAAGCCCCTATGTGTAAATACCTGGTGGGTGCTCCTAAGGAAAGAATGGTAATTGATATATTGGGACCTCTTCCATCTGACAGATAATGGTAATAAATACATAATGGTGGTTGGGGACTATTTCACAAAGTGGATGGAAGCAATTCCAATACCTGATGTTGAAGCTAAGGCTGTAGCGGATAAATTTGTAGAAAGAATAGTTTCTATTTTTGGTGTCCGTTTACAAATTCACTCTGACAAAGGGTCAAATTTTGAAACAGAAGTATTTAAAGAAATGTGTATAATTTTGGGTATACACAAAACAAGAACAACTCCTTCAAGGCTACAATCTGATGGCATCATTGAAAAATTTAATTCCACATTAGAAACTATGTTATCAGCTTTTGTCAGAGAAAATCAAAGAGATTGGGACAAATATGACTATTTATTGATGTTGGCCTATAGGTCATCAGAACATGAGAGCTTAGGGACTTCGCCCAATTCTATGATGTTTAGAAGAGAATTACATTTGCCTGTAGATTTGTTGTTGGGTAGATTATCTGGGAATGATTCCAATTGAGGAATGATATCTGATTATGCAACTACTTTATCTTGATAAATTAAAGAAAATTCATGTCTTTGCAAGAAAGAAGTTGCAATTGTCAAGTGACAACCTGAAAAAGAAATATGATATTGGATCTAAGATGCAAAATATTGTAGTAGGATCTGCTGTGTGGTTACATAATCTACACAGAACAAAGGGAATATGTCCAAAGTTACAAAGAAATTGGGAAGGTTCATACATAGTGATATATATAAAATAAATGATGTTATTTATCGTATTATAAAAGGACCAAAGTATAAACAAAAGGTGGTACACCAAGATAGGTGAAAATCCTCTACTGTGGGAATAGCATTAATAAACAAAACAAGATACCAAGCGAAAGGGTTATCTTGGTATCAGAGAAAGTCTATCCAGTCTAATATTAAGATAGAAATAATTCAGATATATTTAACAAATAGTTCATGGCACTAAGGGCCATTTAGCTAGTTGTTATATTATACTCAATACATGCAAATCTGTCAGACGACATGTTTTTGTTATTGTATATCTAAGACAAAAAACGAGTATAGACAAAATCCGGAAGAAAACATTATATTGATCGGGCCCGGTCCATATACGCAAATATTGACCGGCTGTGCTAACAAAGACAAATAGGGAAAATAAAAACAAAGTATAATACTAGTATATGAATTATAAATCCTAAAAATATTTCATATATTGTCATTACAGGTTACAGTATATAGATGTGGAATTTGTGAGGACTACAATTTGGATCAGTCCATAATGTGCAAGAGGCACATGACAGAAAAAGAATCTTGCTATGGATGGCGGTGTCAGGAGTGCAGAATTGTATTTGCTCGTCAGTTACCTCGTCACAAAAACTGTAAAGGAGAACTTGAACTCATTAATAGAACGACAATGACCTGCACTAGAGAGGAGGAGGCATATGAAGAATTTCAAAGGAATAGAGGTGACAAGGTCAATCTTGTTAGAATGTGCTTTGCTGAAAAGATGAGTCTAACAAATGATCAAAGAAGCAGGTCGCACATCAAAGGAAAGGTTTTCAAAAATATAAAGAGGAGTCCAAAGAAAAGAGCGGTATTGGAAAATATATACAAACCAATCAAAATGAACTTTGGTGAAAAGAGTCAGGAGAAGAATATACCGGTAACACCAGTCAAAATTCCAGCTGCTGCTGGTAAAGCTCATGAAGAGCCCAGTAAGACTGTGGGAGGGGAAAATAAATTAATGGTCGATAGTGAAACATCATCGACGTCGTCTGAAAAGGAAGAGGAGCTATCAATCATAGAAGGAGAATTTAGTGATGATATGAATGATTTACTAGTGAGAAAAACCTAAAGGATTGATTGATTTTTGGTGTTTAACGCTACTTTCAACAATATTTCAGCTATATCATGGCGACCTGTTTTAGTGGTGGAGGAAGCCGGAGAGAACCACCGACCATGGGCAAGCAACTGGTAAACTTTATCACTTGCGACTGCGAGTCGAGTTCACCCTTTTTTGTAATTTACAAAGCCGGGCGCGAACCCACGCCGTATTCGTGATAGGCTTGTATGAGTTCTTAGATCGAACAACCTAACTCATTGAGCCACCCGGGCCCCAAAACCTAAAGGGAAATTATACAAATGAGGATAGGGTCAAAGTAAACGAAGTAGTAGACATTACAGACATAAACCAGAACAACAATGCACAGCAACACCAACTAGAATTTTAAAACTAGTGCAAATAGACAAAGGACAGAAAACTAAATTCATGCTTAACATTGGGGGTGAAATTTGAAACCTGCGCAAATACAATTAACAATGTTCCAGATTCCGTTTTATTTGAACTTATAAATGCAAATTCAACCGTCAAACCATACTTAGTGGAAGGTAGATCTACTTATTTCATTGACCGCGACCCAAAACACTTTCCAGTTATTTTGAATTATCTAAGGAATGGCGGAAGATACCATAGTGATATGTTACCTAGAGATTAAAGGAATTACAAGTAGAAGCCGCCTTCTTGGAACTCAACATACATGTAGAATTTTAGACTTGCAGCATGGACAATTCATTTTATAGAACTATGGGGGTAGGATATTATTCATGGACATTAATGGTGTTTTAACTTCAGTAAAAAAAAATTGGGGGGGAGGAGATTTTACATATTATTCTTGTGATTGCTACTATGATGAATTGTTGAAATTGTATACTACACAGCACAGTAAATTACCTTGGAAAAGCTTATGATGTCCTTACTTTAAGACTGATAAAAGTTCCCTTTTTCTTTTCTGATGTTTTACTGTTCTATATTTAGTTATTCATTCCATATAGTAGTTGGTTGTGTTTTCTTGTATATTGTATATTAAATTCAATTTTAATATTTTCCTCAAGATAGGACGTTATTTTAAAATGTTATATTTTTAATGGTAAAATGTTTAAAGTTAACTGACAACTTTATCACGTTTTTATTTTATTTGATTAGCAAATATGCTACATGAGCATTCGGGGACAAATTCTTATGGGAAGGGGGGCTATGTTAAAAGAGTTTGCGGTTACTGGTAATCACGTTTGTTTACTTTTTGAAATACTTCGGGAATTTTCACGTGTTTTTTTATTACTACACTGTATAATGCATTTATTCATCTGTAATCCCTCACATTCCAGTTAGATACTTTGTTGTTTACTACGTCAGCCATTAATATTTATGCGCATTTGTATATTGGCCGGAATTCTGTGGTAGGTTCTCGAACTCCTTTTCCCTTACAAATGATATAGTGTTGTTTCCCATGCATCTGAAATGTAGCCTCACATTAGAATTGATATTCCCGCATTGTCGAAGCCTCAACATATGCAACGGTTTTCTGTTATAAGACGCGCGTTGCTATAGCCATTCCCTGACTAATCACACTATATATTGTGTTATATGCCAGACTTACTGTAAAGGGCCCGGGTGGCTCAATGAGTTATGTAGTTATGAATGATGTGGGTTTTTTTCTTCTGTAATTTAACAGCTGTCTAATGCACAAATGAGAGGGATCATGGTTGAGCAACTACCATCAGCAGTGGAAAGAAGTCAATTTGACGCCTTCACCATCCAGACCTTATATGGAGAGGGTCCCTTTTAATGAAGCAAACATAAGACCAACAGGTAGGGATGTCTACAAAAAAAAACAAGCTACTGTCGGAACCTAAATGTAACACTATTTCATCTGTTAGTGATCCATCTGAAAACATTCCACCAGAAGTAATTGAAGATTTGTTTTACCAGACATTACAATGAACATTATGCATGTCAACAATGAACTTTATAACTCTAGCGTTGAGTCATCTATTTACCCATTAGTATTAATGAAATCACCATGTATCACCATTTAAAGCTATTTACACTTCATGCAGTATTTCAAATGAACAGCAAACATGCACTCAGGTTTGTAATATGCTATTGAAATAGTTTAAAGTCTATTTCACTAAAACAGAACAATCACCAAATTAAATTAAAAAACAGGTTGTCTGCAGTCTTATTTCTACCCCATACTGCAAAGCAAGCTATTAATGGACCCAACAAAATAAAATAATAGTGAACATGGTGAATAGGCTTGTGCAGCATTACCTACATTCCAAAAACACCTGATGTCTAATTATCATATTTTATGATGTTCTGGTAAATTATTCCTTAATAAATGCTTAGCTTTCCTTTTAATTTTGATGATCTACTTTTTTCTAATATTGATGAAAATCTATCAACATGAAAAACACAGCTAACAGTAATTATAGTTTTGTGGTATATGTGCAATGTATGTGGTTGTACCTTTAGATACATTTCTTAATTAACACACATATTTTCTAATTTTATTATATTTTGCTGTTACAGAATATGAAGACAACGGACAAAAACAGCATATTTACACTACAATGTCAATTCAGGATTGTGGGACACAAACTACTTTTACATGTAGTGATGTTTTAGCCAATAAAATAGAACGCAGGTTCGGAAAAAATGAAATTCAAGCAAAAGTAAAAAGCCCCATCAGAACAGGACATGAAAAGTAGTTTGACTATGATACTTTGGCAACAAAAGACAAACTTTTCAAATGTTATACAGGAATAACAGTGAACCAATTTAATCATTTATTCAGTGTTTTGGAAAAGGTGGCGAATGTATACGAATAAAGGTATTGGAAAGGAAAGAAAACAAAATCTCCAAAGAAATTAAGAAAAAAATAGAATAAAACAAAACAAAATTACACCCAGAAATCAATGATCATAATGCTCATGAAACTAAGACAAAGATTTCCTAACAAAGACCTAGCATATAGATTTGAAATCAGTATAAGTACAGTTTCAACCATAATAAACACTTGGATTCAGTATCTGTTTAAAGTAACCAGTGGCATTCAGATAAAAATATTTCCATCCAGAGAACTGATTCAGAAGCATTTACCAGCTTGCTTTAAATCATTCAAGAATACACGTGTTGTGATAGACTGTTTTGAAATATTTGTCCAGTCATCTAGAAATTTTGCAGAGCAAGGAAATATGTTTTCTTCATATGCAACATTGAAATGCTTAGTGGGAATATCACCATCAGGGGCTATAACATTCTTATCTGTTGTTTATGAAGGCAGCATATTAGACAAAGATATTACTGTCAAGTCAGGTCTTGTTGACTTGTTAGATCCAGGGGACTATGACTGCTGACAAGGGATTCTTAATAAGAGATATACTCGATCCACGGTAAATAGACCTCAACATACCACCATTTCTATCTGGAAGAGATATTGACAAATCGAATAGCTCGAGTTAGAATACATGTCGGAAGAGTCATTGAGCGTATGAAGAAATTCAAAATCATTGGCATAACAATACCGTTAAGTCTCAAATATGTTGCCACTGAAATTGAACATATCATTGGATCCTTAGTAAATTATCAAAGCCCACTTGTAAAATAAATTATACTTGAATGTCTCAATTTATTTTTATTCTTCATGTTCTTTGAATTTTAGGGCGAATTTAATGCCACAAAACTAGTTACAGTTTAGGTTTATAGTTTAACAAACTGGTTTGAAACTAACCGACGGTTTTTACTGTCCCATTAAATAGATGGTTTAAGGGAGGGTTTCAAATCAAATATGGCCGACTTACTATTGATGATAGATTCGTTGATAGAAATTGAAAATGAAACTACTGATTTGTTCCTTGGTCATGTTGCTGAACGTTCCATTAGTAGAGGGCTGTTTCAAACAATTTTAACTTTATTAATTTCAAAACGTAGCAAAACGGCTCTCGAGTATAAAAGTTTTTTGAAAGTGTTCTGCCTTTATATAACCATGATGATTTCAGAAAAAGGATATAGGATGAACATATCTACTTTTGATAAATTAGTTTGTCATTTATCTCAAAGCTTCTTGTTGGAAATTTAAGGGGGGTCAGATGAAAGTGTCTGTAGAAAAGCAGCTGCTGATTTACATAAAATATGCTTCTTCTCAGCAAACACTAATAGAAATATCTGACACCTATGGAGTTTGTGAAAGTACGGCTCATTGTATAATATATCGTACATCATAGTTGATTTGTGCAATTTAATTACATGGCCATCTGGATTAAAAGTCCAAGAAAATGTACCAGCACAAGGGTTTTCCACATACCCATTAGGACTCCAAAAGTGGATGCAGAACAATATTTTAATCCAATGAAATTCCCATCCATTGTACTGCAAGCAGTATGTGATTATAATTTGCATTTCCTTGATGTTTTTTGTGGATGGCCGGGGTCAGTCCATGACTCAAGAGTTTTAAAAAAACTCACCTTTGTTTATCAAAACATCAGAAAATAAAGAGATAGTGTTTCCTGGTAATACACACCTGATAGCAGATGCTGCCTATAGTTTAAGTGGATGGCTAATGACGCCCTTTAAGGATTTTGGGAATCTGACTGTAGAGCAAAAAAGATACAATTTAATCCATAATTCTAGCCCAATGTGCATTGAGAGGGCATTTGGAGCTCTAAAGGGTAGGTTTACACGTTTGAAGTACATCGATATGCTGGATATTGCTGAAATGGTGAAATTTGTTGTTTTAAGTTGTTGTGCTTTGCAAGAAATATGTTTATTGAATGATGACGAGTTTGATGAATATTCAAGAAGGATTAGACAATGAAGAAGTCAATGATATTCACGACTTCTTACCTAGGACAAACACTGCAGAACAGAAACGATAGTCAATCTCTGACAATTCTGGCCTCTCTGTTCCCTCCTGGCAACCTCTCCCTGCCCCTCACTGGGGTCTTGTAACCGCCGCCCTGTCTGCCGACAGGGCCTCTGGAGTTTAAATACCGTCTTCCAAAAGAGTTATTAAATTGACCGGGGAAGCTAGGTATCCTTTTTTTCTAATCCTAGGATTGGCAATTGGAATTTTGGTATAATCACCTAATTTTCTTAATGCTTTCATACCATCATTGTCAAACAAAAGAGAGTCAACTGGCACATCATAATTACATATGGGCTTAAACTTGTCATTAACATAAGGCCTAAGAATAGAACGTCTTCTGTGAGATAAACTCAATAAGCAATTTGCAAGTAAACTCACAGCATCTGACAAAAGAGACTTGTGTTAGCAATATCGAAAGGTTCGTTTTTACAGGACTGATTTGCGAGTTTAACAAAATATTTTTTGCACCTAGGAAGGACCACATTTCTTTGTTAACCTTTGGTACTCATAATTTGTCACAATATTCCGGACGAAAAAATATGTCCTCAATGATCTTCATATTGTCATAAATTGATTTGACACAAATTACAGCATTAACAGCATAAGCTAAACCTTCAGGAATTTTAGCACTAGCATTTAGCAGGCGTAACATCACTAGCCTTTGTGCTTTTCCTTCATACAGGTTTTGTCACTGAGGTACCTTTAATAACTCTACCCTTTTCCTTTACAGCCTTACTGGGTTCAGTGGTGGTTTCATTTACACCAGCTCTAGTTTTCCTTGATTCATCTTTTTTTTCGACTGAATAATATCTGTTTGAAATAAATTAAAATCAAAACTAGAACTGTCAACGTTAGAATCAACATCTACTTCTTCATTAAGTAAAAAAAAAATCATCCTGTATTTGTTCAGCCATGATAACACTGTACAAATAATGTTCATATGAACAGGTAAACTAATCAGTGAAAAGTACTCATGTACTTTAAGAAATAAGCACCTGTTACACTCAGGTGAAATACACAAAACACCTGGTACACTCAGGATTAATAATTAGCTAAATAATGTCACACAGCGTGGACATTAGATAATAAACTCAATATTAAACAGCAAAAATGCATGGTTCACTCAGGAAAAAATATATAAACGCTTGTCGCACAGCGTGGGCAATAAAGACTTAATGTATGTCAAATAAAGAAATCTTAAACAATTTAGAAGCCAAAAGTAAAAAATATAGTTGTGAAAGTATTCACAAAAAATAAATTTATAAGTGTAGGGTACTTGCCAAATGTACACCTCACTTCTCCAAAGAAAATATGATTGATTTTGATTTGATTTTTGGTGTTTTAACGCCACTTTCAACAATATTTCAGCTATATCATGGCGACCAGTTTTAGTGGTGGACGAAGCCGGAGTACCCGGAGAGAACCATCGACAAGCAACTGGTAAACTTTATCACTTGCGGCTGCGAGTCGAGTGCACCCTTTTTTTTATTTACAAAGCCGGGCGCGAACCCATGCCATATTGGTGATAGGCTTGTATGAGTTTTATGAGAGAATTTGCATCTGCAGAAACATTTGATCAACTTAAAGTTATAGTCAGCCATTTTGCAGCTGAAATTGATGCTATCCTGAATTGCAAAAAACCAGGTGTTTTTATGGGTATATGGCAAATGTTTGCTCTTGTTTCAATGTTGAAAAGTAATCTGTATTCAATGTACCCAAAGCTTGGCACCCAAAAGGTTAGAGAGGGTTTAATCATGCACAGAGGTTGTGAACCAAAGTACAGTGTTGCTATTATGTGGACATCTAATAGAGATGATATGAATGAGAGACACTGGATTCCAAACCATTTCGTACCACTGATACCATTAGGAGAAGAAAACGCCTAGAACTTTCTAACAATTTCGGCTTTGAGACCTCAACTATTTTCCAAGAGTTGGAGACTGAATCTCTACCCACCGTTAACTTGCAGGAACCTGAACCTGAACCCACCATTAAGTACCAGGTATGTTATTGTCATAAATAAGCCTGTTTAGAAGTATATGATGATAATGAGGTGTGTTGTATAGGTCAAAGAGACAGCAACCCAACTATCGAACAGTATGTCAGTTTCATTTAAAAAACATTTGTTTAATAAGTTAAGTTAATGGTCCATCTCAAACTGAAATCAGTACACCTTCATTTCTTTTGCTTTCTGCATTAAGATGTTTTTAATCAGCTGAAATATGTCAATATGCTCAAATGTCTGAATTTGGTACTTAATTTTAAAGAAAACTAGAAGCGTATAAGCTTTGCCAACTGATATCTTGGTCCAACTTGATAGACATTTTAAAATTTATGATATTTCTCAAAATGACAGTGGGTGACTGTTATGCTCTTTATACTAATTTGTAGAAAAACACCAAAATCAAATGATTTTTTTCAAGAATTTAATATTTTTCTCACGTAACTGCATATGTGATGACGTATTTAAATGAAACATGACCATTGATGCATTACAATATAATTTATACGGTGCAGGAATAGCTTACCCTTCCGGAGCACCTGAGTTCACTCCTGGTTTTTATGGAGTTCGTGTTTATAGTTTTTGATGTTGTTTGTTTTGTGTTGCCTTTTGTCCTTGTGGTTGTGTTTTCCCGGGTTTGTCTGTCCATTGGATTTTCGACTTCTTGGTTGCTCCTTAGGTATTTTCGTCCATTGTTTACTTGACATGGAGATAACCGATGATTTTTGCTAATACATATATCGACCAATTATATCTTGCAGGAGCCTGAACCCACCATTAACTTGCAGGAGCCTGGACCTGAACCCACCGTTAAGTTGCAGAAGCCTGAACCTGTTAGCACCATTAGCACACAGAAGCCTGAACCTGAACCCACCGTTAAGTTACAGAAGCCTGGACCTGTTAGCACACAGAAGCCTGAACCTGTTAGCACCATTAGCACACAGAAGCCTGAACCTGAACCCACCGTTAAGTTGCAGAAGCCTGAACCTGTTAGCACCATTAGCACACAGAAGCCTGAACCTGTTAGCACCATTAGCACACAGAAGCCTGAACCTGTTAGCACCATTAGCACACAGAAGCCTGGACCTGAACCCACCGTTAAGTTGCAGAAGCCTGAACCTGTTAGCACCATTAGCACACAGAAGCCTGAACCTGAACCCACCGTTAAGTTGCAGAAGCCTGAACCTGTTAGCACACAGAAGCCTGAACCTGAACCCACCGTTAAGTTGCAGAAGCCTGAACCTGTTAGCACCATTAGCACACAGAAGCCTGAACCTGAACCCACCGTTAAGTTACAGAAGCCTGGACCTGCTAGCACACAGGAGCCTGAACATAAGCATTTTGCAAGGTAAACTACTCATAATGCTTGACTTTGGTATTATTTTAATATGTAATATAGAATCCACTCAGTCGTTAGTAAATACAGTTGTCGTATAGTAATTTTGGCTCCCAAAATTAATTGTTAAAAATAAATATTTTTATTTTTAAAATATAACTTTTTGTAAAGATATTTCAAACTTTTACAAATCAATATTTTGAAGCTTAATTTACTTTGTAATTTACTTTAATGTGACATTTTTATATTTTATTTTTATCCCATCTTTTTGTACGTAATACAAGCTAATTTAAAAGTCTAACACAAAGAACATTTAGATAGCAACGCTATTTCTAATCCAGGATTATCATTTGACATTAGTGACCGACCAGAGTCTTTTGTTGGAGATAAACAAATTAACAATTCAGCTTAAAGGCGCTAATTGACTCTTTGTGCCACCCAAACAGATAATCTCCAAAAACGTGAGATTAAAGGTAAAACCTAACAATCGCCCATTAAGGGGACGCTTTCGACCAATTCACTCATTTGGAATTAATACGCAAAGTTCATACGCTAATCCAATTTTAAATTTCCAAACAACAGATTCCATTGGTCAACAACACCGAAAATAGTTCGAAACTACCGACCGAACTTTGTTCTTTGAGAAGTTCACATATGCTGTGACTTCCAAAGAATAAAGTTGTTAATATTTTTACTCAGTAGTTTGTCAACTATTTTCAGGTGAGTTTTTAAACTTAAAATTTTTCATATTTCTTTTAAATGGTAAATTTTTACATTTCATGACTTTACTTTATTTAGAGCACTCCGTATTTTTGTATTGCTAATGCAATACTTTGGAAGCTTAAATTAACGTTTTAGTATCACACTTATTTTTATTTCCGTTAAGTAATATTTTATTGATAACTTGCAAGGGACGCGGAGTCCTAATACTTATTTTAGCAATTCACCTTTTTCATTATCAATAAGGGAGATAATCATTTTGTTTTGTTTTTCGCGTCAAACAAGATGCAGTTTTAAAGTCATGATATAGCTAAGTTTTTGTATATTATAATGACATTAATAATCAAGAGATTGTAAGGAAGGTCATGACGTTCGCATGTATCTGTTTTATGGTTCACGGAAAGGTTCACTCTTTCTAAACTTGGATTTTTGTATGCTAATAGGTCCCCCCCCTATTCTGTTGAACTTGAGGTATCAAAGCTTGTTGCTTTCTCAGAACTCATGGTCTCTCGAATTTCAATGAGCTCCAAACATAGTTCTTATTTCGCTTGTATATTTTGTTGTATCTTTTGTTTTGGATTTTCTGTTCACACCTCTCGAGCTAGTTTTTATTCCCCATTCCCATTCGTAATTTTAGTTATATTAGATTACAGACGCAGTACGAGTTTGTAAACTAATATATCACACAAGAACCATTTCAAATATGATGCCTGGGCCGTGTTCTCACAAACTATGGAGTTTGCGGGCCAGAGCATCAACTTAAACCCAAAACCACATAGCAGACCAGGTGCTGCTATACATAGGTTTAGAATACTTATTGAGCTAGAGTATCGGGACTCCCATTCTTAAACAGATGAAAGTTTGAGAGTCCTGATACTGAAGTAACATGGTTTATTTGCATTTCCCCATCCCAAGAGTTGGTCGCATACCAAGGTATACAGATGCGTTACCAGTCGAGCATTACACACCTCACACACACACACATTCACTAACATGGTTAAAATTCTGGTAACGTAGATTTATACTTGGTATAGCAATGGTGTTACCCGTCTTCTCTTAGACATCCCCTCTTATTACTCTGTCTTTCTTGTTAGGAATTTTAAGTGCGACCTCCTGTTCTTCAACTCATTATGATAATAAATAAGTTTCACCCTTATTAGGGGTCAGGCCCTTAACCCCACTGTTTTTATTATTATTGACAAAATTATATTATATGATTTACACATATGCTGTGACTTCCAAAGAATAAAGTTGTTAATATTTTTACTCAGTAGTTTGTCAACTATTTTCAGTTCCTGTCCAGAGGCAAACAATAAGGCCTACCCACAGGATAACTACTTTTGTACAACAATACCAACAACAAAACAGGAAATCCATACACACAAACAAAAGTCACCTACGACAAATACAACATACGATAACTGGCGGAGAACAGAAAAGGGTCCCAATAATCATATGTCTTATTGGCTCAGATCAGCTATACAGCAACAAACCAACATGAGACCTGAAAACCAGCCAGGAACCAGCAGCAGTAGCAGCTCGGACAGAACGGTGGTCGATGCTCAACCGACATCAGAGGGATTACAGTCAGTGGAAGACATGCAGGCTCCCATGCAGACTCCTCCTGTCCAGGTACCTCCAGTTCAGCCTCCACCAGGTTTTCAGCATAGGTATAGTGTTACCTTACAACCTTATGATGGAAAGTCTGAAGCAGTGAAGTGGTGGACCAGGTGTATGGCCTTCATCACACTGCAGCGAATGCCAGAAGCTGAGGCAATATTAACCCTGCCATTCTACCTCACTGGGATGGCAGATAACTGGTTTGGTACTTTAGCAAATGATTTTAAACAATCTTTACACATTATCCAGACTTCTTTTTTACAGCGCTTCAAACCAGTGACCAAGCACGACATAAGGCTGAAGAGTCTGGAACAACAACAGCACGAGACGATAGACGAGTATATAAGTAGGGCAGAAACGATGAATAGCAACAACAGTGTCTCGGAGGAATTCTTGGTACAGATTACAGCCACAGGGTTGAAGCCGGATATAGCAAGAACTGTTTTCCAGCACAGACCAAGCACCATGACTGACCTGAGGGAACAAGCAAAGCTTGGTGGCATGGCCATACAACTAACAGCCGCCCCACAAACTAACTCTATTTCTTTTAATGATTTACAGCAAATGGAGCGGCGACTGTCGGAGGCCATGGCAGTAAAAATGGAAGCAACCGTTATGGCAGCTACATCAGCTTATCAACAGACACCCCAATGGCAGAGACCTCAGGCTCAACAGAACCAAATATTCAACCTCAGACACTCCAGCAACCAGGGATTCCAGAACAAGCATCATAACCAACAACACACCCACTCCCAGACTAACAACTGCAAGGGCTGTGGTATGTTTTGTAAAACAAGGTCTATTTGTCCGGCTAGAAACATGTCATGTCATTATTGTACCAAACCAGGCCATTTTAGTAACGTATGTGAAAAGCGTAAGCGTGATAATGCAAAACCAAGTCATAGATAGGGATTCGGGCTTGCCTTTAGTTCTACTAGAGGTGGGCACAAAGATGCACAGGTATTTGCGATACACACAAATCTGGACAAGGACAAGAGCACTACTTTAGTATATGTGGGTAGTACAAAAACAAATGCTTTAGTCGACACAGGTGCTGACATTTCAGTTATGAGCAAGCAATTTCTCAACAAAACAGGCTTCACTCATGGACAGCTTAAACCCGCATCATGTAAAATCATCATCGCAGTCAATGGTCAACATGTCCGTATTTTAGGAAAAATACAACTTTGCATTTCCATTCAAAACAAAAGTTTTAATCACCTTGTGCATGTTTTGGACAATTTACACCATTCTCTCATTTTAGGGAGAGACTTTTTGAAAAGAAATGAAGCAAAGTTGGATTTTTCTACCGATACCTTTGAGTTGGACGACAACCCAAAAATAAACACCGTCGCTCACGTCCATCTACAAGAACACAAACCAGGGTTAGCACGCACAAAATCAGTCAATACCATTCCAAAAAGATCAGAAACTTTCATAAAAATCTCTGTTTCGAGGCAAAAGCCTTCTGATAATGTACTTTTGGAACCTTTATCTTGTTTTGGTAGAACTGGACTAATTGCAAAAAGCTGCTTAGTCCAAGTCAAAAATGGTACTGCCGTTAAGTGCGTACGTAACCCAACAAACAGAGACATTACAATAAGACCTCGCTGTAATGTTGCACACCTTGCTCAAAGCGAGATCTTACCTGTTGATGTCCCACAACAAAATAAAGAAACATATATTGCTTCTGTAACAGCAAACAAGAAAGTTAGAAAGAAAATTGCCTTCAATTTAGACAAGTCAATTCTTTCAGAAGGGCAAAAAGGGAAACTTCGAAAATTTTTGGGTAA
>MJUT01064003.1:536342-550060 GCA_002080005.1 Gigantidas platifrons
ACAATACCAACAACAACACAGGAAATCCATACACACAAACAAAAGGTCACCTACGACAAAATACAACATACGATAACTGGCGGAGAACAGAAAAGGGTCCCAATAATCATATGTCTTATTGGCTCAGATCAGCTATACAGCAACAAACCAACATGAGACCTGAAAACCAGCCAGGAACCAGCAGCAGTAGCAGCTCGGACAGAACGGTGGTCGATGCTCAACCGACATCAGAGGGATCACAGTCAGTGGAAGACAGGCAGGCTCCCATGCAGACTCCTCCTGTCCAGGTACCTCCAGTCACAGCTCCAGTTCAGCCTCCACCAGGTTTTCAGCATAGGTATAGTGTTACCTTACAACCTTATGATGGAAAGTCTGAAGCAGTGAAGTGGTGGACCAGGTTTATGGCATTCATCACACTGCAGCGAATGCCAGAAGCTGAGGCAATATTAACCCTACCATTCTATCTCACTGGGATGGCAGATAATTGGTTTGGTACTTTAGCAAATGATTGTAAACAATCTTTACACATTATCCAGACTTCTTTTTTACAGCGCTTCAAACCAGTGACCAAGCACGACATAAGGCTGAAGAGTCTGGAACAACAACAGCACGAGACGATAGACGAGTATATAAGTAGGGCAGAAACGATGAATAGCAACAACAGTGTCTCGGAGGAATTCTTGGTACAGATTACAGCCACAGGGTTGAAGCCGGATATAGCAAGAACTGTTTTCCAGCACAGACCAAGCACCATGACTGACCTGAGGGAACAAGCTAAGCCTGCTGACATGGCCATACAACTAACAGCCGCCCCACAAACTAACTCTATTTCTTTTAATGATTTACAGCAAATGGAGCGCCGACTGTCGGAGGCCATGGCAGTAAAAATGGAAGCAACCGTTATGGCAGCTACATCAGCTTATCAACAGACACCCCAATGGCAGAGACCTCAGGCTCAACAGAACCAAAGATTCAACCACAGACACTCCAGCAACCAGGGATTCCAGAACAAGCATCATAACCAACAACACACCCACTCCCAGACTAACAACTGCAAGGGCTGTGGTATGTTTTGTAGAACAAGGTCTATTTGTCCGGCTAGAAACATGTCATGTCATTATTGTACAAAACCAGGCCATTTTAGTAACGTATGCGAAAAGCGTAAGCGTGATAATGCAAAACCAAGTCATCGATAGGGATTCGGGCTTGCCTTTAGTTCTACTAGAGGTGGGCACAAAGATACACAGGTATTTGCGATACACACAAATCTGGACAAGGACAAAAGCACTACTTTAGTATATGTGGGTAGTACAAAAACAAATGCTTTAGTCGACACAGGTGCTGACATTTCAGTTATGAGCAAGCAATTTCTCAACAAAACAGGCTTCACTCATGGACAGCTTAAACCCACATCATGTAAAACCATCATCGCAGTCAATGGTCAACATGTCCGTATTTTAGGAAAAATACAACTTTGCATTTCCATTCAAAACAAAAGTTTTAATCACCTTGTGCATGTTTTGGACAATTTACACCATTCTCTCGTTTTAGGGAGAGACTTTTGGAAAAGAAATGAAGCAAAGTTGGATTTTTCTACCGATACCTTTGAGTTGGACGACAACCCAAAAATAAACACAGTCGCTCACGTCCAACTACAAGAACACAAACCAGGGTTAGCACGCACAAAATCAGTCAATACCATTCCAAAAAGATCAGAAACTTTCATAAAAATCTCTGTTTCAAGGCAAAAGCCTTCTGATAATGTACTTTTGGAACCTTTATCTTGTTTTGGTAGAACTGGACTAATTGCAAAAAGCTGCTTAGTCCAAGTCAAAAATGGTACTGCTGTTATGTGCGTACGTAACCCAACATTCAGAGACATTACAATAAGACCTCGCTGTAATGTTGCAATGGTTGCACACCTTGCTCAAAGCGAGATCTTACCTGTTGATGTCCCACAACAAAATAAAGAAACATATATTGCTTCTGTAACAGCAAACAAGAAAGTTAAAAAGAAAATTGCCTTCAATTTAGACAAGTCAATTCTTTCAGAAGGGCAAAAAGGGAAACTTCGAAAATTTTTGGGTAAGAATAATCACTTGTTTGCTGAGACTTTAGCTGAAGTAGGTAAAGCAAAAGGCTACAGCCATCACATTGAAACACAGCTAGGAGCGCGAGCTGTGCGACAAAACTTTTATAGACAATCACCAACTATGCAAAAGGAAATTGACCGACAAATCAAAGAAATGAAAGATAATGGCATAATCGAACCATCAAACTCTGAATGGCACTCTCCAGTAGTACTCACCAAGAAAAAGAACGGAGAATATCGCTTTGCTATTGACTACCGCAAACTAAACAAAGTCACTGTACCAATGTCATTTCCGTTACCCCATATTGAAAGCGTATTTGATGCGATAGGCGAAGCGAAAGCACAATATTTCACAAGTCTTGACCTCCGTAGTGGATACTGGCAAATCCCCCTCAGTGAAGAGAGCAAACACAAAAGTGCATTTATCACACAATCTGGTATGTACCAATTTAATCGTATGCCATATGGTCTAATGAACAGTGGCATCACTTTTCAAACTATGATGTGCAATATCTTACAAGATCTAAATTGGAAAATCTGTCTTGTCTATGTTGATGACATTCTAATCTTTAGTAGAACTTTTGAAGAACATCTTGATCATCTTACTCAAGTCTTTCAGCGGCTGCATGAGGCAAACCTTCGTCTCAGACCTGACAAATGTAACTTTGCTCAAAAGGACATTAAGTTTCTAGGCCACATCATTTCACCTGAAGGTGTACGTGTTGATTCTGACAAAACCAGTGCAGTTAGTCAGTATCCAGTTCCAAAGACACAGAAACAGGTTCGTTCTTTCCTTGGCATGGCCAACTACTTTCGAAAGTTCTTAAAAGACCATTCCAAAATAGCTGCCCCACTAAACCCTCTTCTTAAGAAAGACCAATCTTTCACTTGGACACCTGAGTGTCAAACAGCTTTTGATACAATCAAGCAAGCTCTTGTTTCTACTCCTGTTCTTGGTTACCCAGATAACAACAAACCTTACATTCTTACTTGTGATGCTAATGATTTTTCTATCAGTTACATTCTTAGCCAGGTGGATGATCAGAAGAGAGAATATGTGATAGCATATGGAGGTAAATCTTTAGGTGATGCACAGCGCAACTGGACTACGTCGGAAAAAGAATGTTATGCTATTCTCAATGGAGTAGACGCCTACAGACCATACCTTAACAACATCCATTTCACTGTCATCACAGACCACAATGCTCTCACTTGGTTGAAAACTGCCAAACACACTGGAAGATTAGCAAGATGGGCAGTGAATCTGCAAGAGCTCAAGATGGAAATAGTACATAGACCCGGAAAAAGCAACGTTGTCGCAGATTGTTTAAGTCGACGTACCTACCCAACTGCAAATCCTAGCACAGTCGCTTCTATAACACAAAAGGAGGAACCAGAAGACAAACCGGTATGGAGAACTGAAGTAACTTTTTTTCTATGGACATGATGATATATCTGCTTATCCTTCAGTTTCTGCATTAGAGATAGAAAATTTCCAAGATGCCTTGAATGACCAAGAATCTCTCTCCAAGCTACAGAAGGAATGTCCAGACTTTGCAGACCTGTATACCTACATCACAGAAGGTACTCTTCCAGAAGACAAGAAAGCTAAAGATAAAGTTATCGGCGAGAGCAAGTACTACTCAGTAGAAAAAGGTATTCTTTATCATTGGTATCAGAAACGATGCAAAAATCTACCAGATGAACTAAAATTCATTCAACAAATAGCAATACCAAAAGTACTCAGACACGACGCACTCAAATCCTATCATGACTCATTAGCAGGAGGTGGACACATGGGAATTTCAAAGGTACTTTCATCTCTTATTCTCAAATACTTTTGGCCCAGAATGTATAATGATGTTACTGAATATATAAAATCTTGTAACAGATGTCAAAGGGCGAAGCGAAACCAGAACCCAAACAACCCACCAATGACACTAATGCCACAGGTAGGACGAGGTGAAAGATGGCACATCGATGTTTTAGGACCAATCTACAAGACCAAAGAAGGGTACGAGTACATCCTTGTAATGGTGGATGCGTTCACCAGATGGACAGAGGCATTTCCACTCAAAACCCAATCAGCCAAAGAAATAGGAACAGTCATGTACAATGAGGTATTTACACGTTTTGGTTGTCCCAGAGTTCTATTTTCTGACAGAGGACAAGCGTTTATGTCTAAAATCATAGCCGCAATCTGTGAAGTATTCGAAGTAACCCAACATCACACCAGCTCCTACCATCCAAACACTAATGGAACTGTCGAAAGACAAAATGGTTCAATCGCTGAATGTCTCAGAACATATTGTGGACAAAACCAAGGTAATTGGCCTACACTACTTCCCAGCATTATGATGGCATTCAGAAAATCTCCTTCAATGAATACTACAGGTTTCTCACCATTCTTCATGATGTTTGGCGAAGAGATGCGATTACCATTCGATGTTGCTCTTCAACCGAAAGACAGCCTCCCCAAAAATGATAAAACATACATGAAAGACTTCCTAGAAAACTTGAAGATGACACATGACATCGCCAAAACTGCTGAAGCAAAACAAAAAGAAAAAGACAAGGTACGTCATGACAACCATTCAAATATACCTGACTTTTCACTTGGCGATCTAGTACTTTTGAAAAACCACAAAGTACCAAAAGGCTTATCAAAGAAGCTGCACGATAAAGCAGATGGACCATACAAAATAATAGAATTAGGCCCGCATTTTACCTACAAACTGCAAAAAAATTTCAGATGGCAACAAACTAAAGAGTTTTCAAAATGCAACTAATCTAAGAATTTTCAGACCTCCTGAGGTACATAGACAAAAGTATGCTATTCCTCCAACAGCACCTGAAGATGATTCTGATTCTCAATCAGAACCAGAGATTGACACGCAACCAGAAATGGATCCTGAACCCAACAATGACAATGTGGATGATACTGTGGACAACACTCTTGATAAATTCCAGTTCTCGAAGATAATCAGGGGTAGAATCAGAAATGGTCAACGTCAGTTTTACATTGAATGGCTTGATGGTTCCAGATCATGGGAACCAGACGCAAACTTCGACGAAGACCTGCTTAAAGACGTAAACAGGGAATACACAAAAGAGGGAAAGAAGCGCAAAGTATATCTATGGAAACCTAATTAAGTCTTTGTTATACTTTTTAGTCTCTTACTATCACTTTCTCTTTTTCATGTCATTAGCTGTGACAAGACAATACTTCATGCTTAGTTGTAGACATACCCAGACCATTGTTTACCAATCAAGGTTAGTCACTTTTCGAAACCTTTGACTTTTTTTTCCAAATTTGCAAATTTTGCACTTCATCAAAATTTGATGGGGATTTGTCACCATCCTACATAGCTCGTCTATGTGTGCATAGTGCTAGATTGTTAGTTTCGCGGACTCTCAATCACCGACATTTCACCATCCTTTTTTTCACTTTCTTTTGTTTTTGTAGGAAATACCCTGAATGGCAAACTAGGTCTGCCCTACTCTATCATGATGCTATGTCTAATAACAGTTGGGATCTTTCCAACACAGAGCAACGGTGATACGATTCAGAGGCTAAATTATGGAGTCATATTCCGTGAGGACCTATCACTCTACATCGCAAAGGAATCATGGCTTCATACATTCCACATCGACTTACCAACCACAGTAGAGTTTCCACAGGTTTCGTTATGTACAAAGGATTCTCATATTCAAGATTGTCAACATGTCAACTCAATGGTCACTTTTATTCATCATTTACATGCTTCCATGGAAACTGATTTACTTGACACTATTTCATCTATTCATACTCTGGTACCCCAAACCAAGATATTCGATGCATCACGTAGTGAACGATCACTCCTTCCTTTTATTGGCAGTCTGGCCAAAGGTCTTTTCGGCACAGCTACCATGGGAGATGTAAACTTACTTGCGAGCCACATCAATGCTCTAAACAGGAAAACTAGACTCATGACACAAGCTCTGCAACGACACAGCTCACACCTAAGCTCTTACATCACATTAGCAAACAACAGAACATCTAATCTCATGCAAGGTATAAAAGACAATACTAAAGAAATTAATTTGCTAACTTCTTCTTTTCAGACATCACTAACTTCTCTTCAACAATCTATGTTTAATATTTCTCAAGTTTTAATCACTATGACTAACCAGTGCAACAGATTGAGAAGCTCTCTTGACAAGATGCAAGCAGCAGTCCAGAGTTTGGTAGAAGGGAGAATCTCACCATTCTTGTTGCCAAGACACACCCTAGCACAAACCCTGCACAAAGTCCAAGGTATACTAACTCACTCACATAAGGGCTTTTACCTTACCCACTTTCATCCATCTTATTACTACACTACATCACAATTTATGTTCACACGTAACCACTCCTCACTTTACATAACTCTTCGTTTACCTTTATCAACACATGCTCACCCTCTAAAACTCTATAACATCATATCATTACCAGTTCCAACTAACACTTCCTCAATGCATGCTACCGAAATCATCAATTTACCAGAATTTATGGCAATCACTCACCAGCATGATTATTATGGAACCCTTTCATCTAAGCAATTGACAAGGTGTCAAAGAAACTCTATAATATACTGTGATTTTAACATGGCACTTGTACCAACCACAAACATTAATTGTGCACTTGCTTTCTTTAACAATATAGTTTCTTTAGTAACTAAACATTGCTCATTTCAGCTTCATAATAACAAACCAGAACAACAAATAATTGAAATAACACCTACATCTACCCTTGTATACCAGGTAAAGGAACTATCATTGAATTGTCCAGAAAAACAAAGGTTAGTTCCAGGATGCACTTTTTGCTTAGTTAACATTCCATGTGAATGTTCTTTATCTACACCTTCTCTTTACTTTGCTCCTCGCTTAGTACACTGCTATCACCACACTTCATAATTTTCTGTCTTTCATCCTGTCAATCTTGCATTAGTTCAATAATTTTTCGACGACAACACATTAAACAAAATTTTAGCAGACACAGTTTTTGAAACACCAATACAATTGCAAATACCAGACTTTAAATTCTACAATCACAACATGAGTAAAATACTTGCAATTGATCACACACAACAAATGAGTCTTAGAAGAGTTGCCACAGCAGCAAAGCAAAACCAAGTTATTTTTAAATCATTAACTGAACCATTATTGTCAGGTGATTTAAAATTAGAACAACAATGGCCAGATCTTAATGCCATATTAATCTTCATTTCACTAGGTATCGGCACATTATCATTTATAGCATCTTTTTATCTTTTTTGCAAGACAAAGAAATTGGCCACAGCCATCCAGATTACACAACAAATCGCACAAGTCAAAAGCCAGAGTGTACCCACATTCATTTTTCACAAAAATACACAAACTACAACACCAAGTCCAAATATTGTTGAAAAATTGCTTGCCTCTGAGTTCACATGGCTACACGCATCTGTAATTTTAAGCATAATCACATTAATATTTTTGTTATTTGTAGTATGTCACTTGTNACAATTTAATCCATAATTCTAGCCCAATGTGCATTGAGAGGGCATTTGGAGCTCTAAAGGGTAGGTTTACACGTTTGAAGTACATCGATATGCTGGATATTGCTGAAATGGTGAAATTTGTTGTTTTAAGTTGTTGTGCTTGGCAAGAAATATGTTTATATTCAAGAAGGATTAGACAATGAAGAAGTCAATGATATTCACGACTTCTTACCTAGGACAAACACTGCAGAACAGAAACGATAGTCAATCTCTGACAATTCTGGCCTCTCTGTTTCCTCCTGGCAACCTCTCCCTGCCCCTCACTGGGGTCTTGTAACCGCGGCCCTGTCTGCCGACAGGGCCTCTGGAGTTTAAATACCGTCTTCCAAAAGAGTTATTAAATTGACCGGGGAAGCTAGGTATCCTTTTTTTTCTAATCCTAGGATTGGCAATTGGAATTTTGGTATAATCACCTAATTTTCTTAATGCTTTCATACCATCATTGCCAAACAAAAGAGAGTCAACTGGCACATCATAATTACATATGGGCTTAAACTTGTCATTAACATAAGGCCTAAGAATAGAACGTCTTCTGTGAGATAAACTCAACAAGCAATTTGCAAGTAAACTCACAGCATCTGACAAAAGAGACTTGTGTTAGCAATATCCAAAGGTTCGCTTTTACAGCACTGATTTGCGAGTTTAACAAAATATTGTTGCACCTAGGAAGGGACCAAATGTCTTTGTTAACCTTTGGTACTCATAATTTGTCACAATTTTCCGGACGAAAAAATATGTCATCAATGATCTTCATATTGTCATAAATTGATTTGACAAAAATTACAGCATTAACAGCATAAGCTAAACCTTCAGGAATTTTAGCACTAGCATTTAGCAGGCGTAACATCACCAGCCTTTGTGTTCTTCCTTTATACAGGTTTTGTCACTGAGGTACCTTTAATAACTCTACCCTTTTCCTTTACAGCTTTACTTGGTTCAGTGGTGGTTTTATTTACACCAGCTCTAGTTTTCCTTGATTCATCTTTTATTTTAGAATGAACAATATCTGTTTGAAATAAATTAAAATCAAAACTAGAACTGTCAACGTTAGAATCAACATCTACTTCTTCATCAAGTAATAAAAAATCATCCTGTATTTGTTCAGCCATGATAACACTGTACAAATAATGTTCACATGAACAGGTAAACTAATCAATGAAAAGTACTTATGTACTTTAAGAAATAAGCACCTGTTACACTCAGGTTAAATACACAAAACACCTGGTACACTCAGGATTAATAATTAGTTAATTAATGTCACACAGCGTGGACATTAGATAATAAACTCAATATTAAACAGCAAAAATTCCTGGTTCACTCAGGAAAAAATATATAAACGCTTGCCGCATAGCGTGGGCAATAAAGACTAAATGTATGTCAAATAAAAAAATCTTACAAATTTAGAAGCCAAAAGTAAAACATATAGTTGTTAAAGTATTCACAAAATAAATTTATAAGTGTAGAGTACTTGCCAAATGTACACCTCACTGCTCCAAAGAAAATATTTTTGATTTGATTTTCGGTGTTTTAACGCCACTTTCAACAATATTTCAGCTATATCATGGCGACCAGTTTTAGTGGTGGACGAAGCCGGAGAGAACCACCGACCATGGGCAAGCAACTGGTAAACTTTATCACTTGCGGCTGCGAGTCGAGTGCGCCCTTTTCTTAATATACAAAGCCGGGCGCGAACCCATGCAATATTGGTGATAGGCTTGTATGAGTTTTATGAGAGAATTTGCATCTGCAGAAACATTTGATCAACTTAAAATTATAGTCAGCCATTTTGCAGCTGAAATTGATGCTATCCTGAATTGAAAAACCAGGTGTTTTTATGGGTATATGGCAAATGTTTGCTCTGGTTTTAATGTTGAAAAGTAATCTGTATTCAGTGTACCCAAAGCTTGGCACCCAAAATGTTAGAGAGGGTTTAATCATGCACAGAGGCTGTGAACCAAAGTACAGTGTTGCTATTATGTGGACATCTAATAGAGATGATATGAATGAGACACTGGATTCCAAACAATTTCGTACCACTGATACCATTAGGAGAAGTAGACGCCATAGAACTTTCTGACAATTTCGGCTTTGAGACCTCAACTATTTTCCAAGAGTTGGAGACTGAATCTGTACCCACCGTTAATTTGCAGGAACCTGAACCCACCGTTAACTTGCAGGAGCCTGAACCTGAACCCACCATTAAGTACCAGGTATGTTATGGTACTAAATAAGCCTCTGTTCTGTTTAGAAGTATATGATGACAATGAGATGTGTTGTATAGGTCAATGAGACAGCAACCCAACTATCGAACAGTATGTCAGTTTCATTTAAAAAACATTTGTCTGATAAGTTAAGTTAATGGTCCATCTCAAACTGAAATCAGTACACCTTCATTTCTTTTGCTTTCTGCATTAAGATATTTTTAATCAGCTGAAATATGTCAATTTGCTCAAGTGTCTGAATTTGGTACTTAATTGTTTAAGAAAACTAGTAGCGTACAAGCTTTGCCAACTGATATCTTGGTCCAACTTGAGACATTTTAAAATGTATGATATTTCTCAAAATGACAGTGGGTGACTGTTATGCTCTTTATACTAATTTGTAGAAAAACACCAAAATCAAATGATTTTTTTCAAGAATTTAATATTTTTCTCACGTAACTGCATATGTGATGACGTAATTAAATGAAACATGACCATTGATGCATTACAATGTAATTTATATGTGCAGGAATAGCTTACCCTTCCGGAGCACCTGAGTTCGTGTTTTTAGTTTTTGATGTTGTTTGTTTTGTGTTGCCTTTTGTCCTTGTGGTTGTGTTTTCCCGGGTTTGTCTGTCCATTGGATTTTTGACTTCTTGGTTGCTCCTTAGGTATTTTCGCCCATTGTTTACTTGATTTGGAGATAACCGATGATTTTTGCTAATACATTTGTACATATATCGACCAATTATATCTTGCAGGAGCCTGAACCTGAACCCACCGTTAAGTTGCAGAAGCCTGAACCTGTTAGCACCATTAGCACACAGGAGCCTGAACATAAGCATTTTGCAAGGTAAGCTACCCATAATGCTTGACTTTGGTATTATTTTAATATGTAATATAGAATCCACTCAGTCGTTAGTAAATACAGTTCTTATCGGTCTTTGCACATTTGTGCAACATTTTTAGCTGTCATACTGATATAGAGTAATGTCAAAATAGTTTTACCAACAAAAATGTACTTAGTCCTATTTAATTTCATAGATTTGATGTTGGCACATTTATTTGTGTCCAACACGGTAGAAATGTGTTGCCTGCTATTGTAAGTACTAGCATTTTGTATTTGTTTCACTCTTTTAAATCAATAGAAATGATTCCCGTCAACTTGGTTTGGGGACATACACAGATTCTTGGTCTGTGTGTTCTTCCGTTACACCTTCAAAAGGTTTAACCTCTGCATTTAAACTTTTTTTCTATGGAGATGATGTCACATGACATACAACTTGGTACATATAAACTTTATGATATAAACTAATAAATATTTGAAGATATGGTGGTTTTGACCAATTTGTATATGCTGAGCAGGACATCAGTGTTGCAGAGAGACATACATACATGTTTTGTAGTTTGTATTGTGTTTTTCTCGGTTGGTAATATTTTTCTATATCTTTCAGTGGTTTTGCATACATGAATCCTGCAGTTCCATGGCATGTGACTAATAACTGACAAAGACAGAATTCATTGATAGTGAGATCATTCATTCATTCATTTTCATTTCATTAATCAGTACATGTTGACTGTAATTAGTTTGAGAATTGAAGTTGTGTTTTTGTTCTTTGTACTTAGAATTTGTTTCATAATGGCTGAAAAATTAGATCAGTCAGAATCAAAACAGCAAGGGGAGAAAATTGAACAAGTTGATATTGACAAAATGGTAAAGTTTTTGAAAGAACATACAATTTATAAGGTTGTTATTGATGATGAATATAAAATGCTACAGAAGCATAGCTCTCCTAAAGCAAGGGTAAAGGTTGAACTTGACCAGGGCCCTAGTAGACCACAATCCCCGTCAAAATTAGATCTAGATCTTAGCAAGATACCACCCCCAACACCTTCTAGAAAAAGTAGTTTAACTACTGCTAAAACTTTGTTCGGCGCATTAAACACGTCAAATATTCAGAGACCCAGAATCCCAACATTTTCAGGGAACCAGAAGGGTGAAACCACATTCGAAGTGTGGAAGTTTGAAGTGAAATGTATCATTAGGGAAGGGAATTATTCGGATGTTGTAATTCTTCAGTCGATTCGTAACTCCCTAAAGGGACCAGCTAGGAACCTACTTTTGACATTGTCTGAAAATGCTTCCCCTTTGCAAATTTTAGATAAATTAGAGGGAGTTTTTGGGAATGTTTATAGTAGTGAGGCACTTTTACAGATGTCTATATGGAAAAACAACAGTCAAAGCAGACAGTTGCTGATTATGGAATGAAGTTGGAATCCATTTTACAATCCGCGATTGAGAAGGGTCATATAAGTCAGTTCTCTAAAGATGAAATGTTAAGGGCAAAGTTCTGGTTTGGTTTGAAGGACCAACTCTTACGAAATGCATGTCGGCATAAATACGACACTGTTAAATATTTTGACACTTTGAGAAGAGAAATACGAGCAATTGAGTTAGATACCCCAACTGTTCAACGCAATTCTATTTCTGTTGAATCCTAGAAACTTACTGAAGTATTGAAAAAAATAGATGCATTCAATAAGCGCATAGATTCTATGGAAGCTCAATTAAGAGAATTAAAGGTCAAAGACGATTCTAAGCAGAGCAGTTCTGCAAGAGGATCTTATAATCAAGGTTTTAGCAGAGGTAACCCACGCGGACGTTGGAATAGTCAAGGTCAGAACAGAAATCAGGGTCAATATGATCAAGGTCAGAATTTAAACGGTGCATCTAAATACCGAAATTATCACTATTTGCCGAAATTATCAAAAAAGTTGCCGAAATTACCAATAATGTTACCGAAATTATCACTCATTTGGTAGAAAATGATGGTATTTATCAGAAAAAATTATTTTTTTCATAATGTTTTACTTTAAATGTCGTTATTTTCAGGTAAAAGGCACCCATCTCGTGTATTTCTGTAAATACACCGTCATTTACGCGCATGCGTTTAAATTATGAATATGTATAACATGTTCTCGATGTTGTGTAAACGATTTATGAGAAATAAATAATTTTGAAGCTTGAAACTTGTAATTTATATATATACAAGTACGATTAACGTATAGAAATGCAAAAGATGCAATATTAAAGGGATGACCACATCAGTTATATAATAAAACACAACATTTAACAAATAATGAAAATAAAGTTTGGTTTCCATGTCTATGAGAAATTATTTTTTGTCATATTCTCTGTATAGTAGGTTGGTTGATGGGGGATTTACGTCGCTTTCAACAAGTTTTAGTTATATTACGCCATGGAAGCAGGAGGTGTCTCTATCAAAATAAACAAAAATAGTTTGTTATATATCATGTAATTTATTATTGTTTCTCCATACATATTTAAATAAGAAATAAAGAAAATTATACACATTATATAGTATTTACATTATCATATCAGAATATTACAAAACATTCACAATTTCACTGCACAAACAAATCTTCTTATAATATGAAATAGTTGTTTCTGTCCCTGGTCATTCAGATGAACACAATCTTCTGTAAAATGATGAGGAAATATCACATCTTTAAGTCTGATGCATTGGTTTCCGAATTCTTTGCCCAATTTTTTGTTGATCACATTCTTGATTGTCTTGTATCGCTCTTCTGTCATTCCCGGGGCCTTCTTGAAGTTGTTACGATGTAATATATCACATATATACACATTTTTCGTACCAGCTCTTTTAATAGCATGCTCTAACATGCAAATGTTTTCAAATACATGGTAAGGAGAACAGTCGTCATTGATATCGTTCCCGCCAATAATCACAATCACAATATCTGGTTGAAACTCTAATAATTCACGCATTTTAGATGACGAAAGTGCACTGCCAGCTTTCAATCCACCTTGACCAATAAATC
>MJUT01064003.1:550424-572003 GCA_002080005.1 Gigantidas platifrons
TGTTTCCTGTACAAACGGGTGCTGACGGCAATTGTTTTTATCGGGCAATGTCTACTGCATTGACAAATTCTGAACATTACCATGAACATTTGCGTCTTATAACTGCCATAGAAATTATGTTGAACAATATGTATTATGATACTTCTTGTAAGAAATATGTAGATCTTGTCAAAGATAATAGAATTGTTACATGTCCTGTTAATCAATTGGTCAAAGAAACTGTTACACTGGCATCCTTTAGCTCAATGACCCATATGTATAATCTTAGTGCAGCGCTTCATGAACCAATAAGGTCATACTACCCTCCGCAACTGAATGTAGAGTTTGTATCTGAGCCACATTGTAGGAAAGGTATTGGGAGAAATGTCAATAAATCTTCTGAGTGCATTGCAACAATCATGTGTTCTCAAACCATGCTTGCTGATACATTTACACCTAATCATTTTGTTCCTTTGTTACATATTAAGACACAACATATCAATTTAATAAATCTTGTAAATAACAATGAGAGTGACAGCAATGTATTTGTGAATAAGATTTTTTTGAATGATTCAACCGATGATTGTGAAGAAGTTAATTCTTTAGATGAAACTAATGCATGTAAGATAGATGGTTACGAGGATGAGTGTTGTAAGGATGAGAGAGATGAGTATTCAACAGATGTCACTTTAGAAGAATGTGAACAAAATTTATCAATTGAGTGTGTGAGAGATGAATCTGTATGCGAAGATGAGGAAAATAGTCACGCACATCCTCTTGCATACGGCCTTCTTGATGGTAATTTTCTTTCATTAAATGCAGTCAGAGATGTACTAGGCAATGCTGATAGATCAAAAATTCAAAAATCAATTCCAAATGGAAAGAAAGAAAATGTTAATTTTTTGATAGAACAAAACAATGATAAGCGGTCATTTTCCGACGATTGTGGGAGTTGGGATAGTATTTCTGGTTGTAGGAGTCTCTTATGAAGGGCAATTAGGAGACTCGTGCTACTGGCAATAGCCCTAATTCTGATTTACTAGTACTAAGTATATGAAAGAATCGTTGGCAACGCTAATGAGACAGGAGTGTTTATTAATGGCACAAGGTGCAAAGCACTTTTAGATAGTGGCACTATGATTTCCACTATATCAGACAAAATGATTAGAGCATTAAACCCTACACCTGAGATTCTTGTGCAACGATGCTAAACGTTCACGTGACAAAGTTCCTTCTAGTTGGAACGTGGTTTTGTCGTCACTTTGTACAGTTACTAGGTTTGTCCATTCTACGAACAAGCGGACATTGAAACTTTTGCCTATGACAATTAAAACTGTAGCTGGCATAGTAAATGTTAAAAACGGGGAGAGTAAGAACGCATTGACAGAAAATATTGAACAATCTTTTTCAAACAAAATTTCAGTATGCCCAAGAGTTGTTGAGTTGAAGAAAGAAGGGGAAAATCGAATACCTGTTAGGATTTATAACATGACTGCTAAGGTTGTTGAAATCAAACCGAAATCCATACTGTGTGGTTTGAATGAAGTGAAAGTTGTAAGGCATATTAACCCTCTTCAAGAAAACGCTTCCGCGGTTCAGATCGACAATGAAATAATCTATTCCGAGATGAAAGCATTAGGTATTAAGATGGATGACGGGTTACCATCGGAAATTAATACTCGACTAAGAAAACGTATCGCTAAATGGAAACCAACTTTTTCCACGGGTCCAACAGATCTCGGATTTACTGATTTGGTCAAACACGAGATAAAATTGACCGACAAAACTCTGTTTAAGGAATCATACCGACAAATACCTCCTTCAATGTTCAATAAGGTCCGCGAACACCTCCGTGATATGCTCGAATCCGATGCAATCCGTGAATGTATGAGTCCATATTTTAGTAATGTTGTTCTCGTTCGAAAAAAGGACAATTCGTTGCGTATGTGCAGACTTTCGTCATCATAACCGCATCACTGTAAGGGACGCATACCCGTTACCGAGCGTAGACGAGACTATAGATTGTCTTTCGGGAGCTAATTATTTCAGCAAAATGTACTTACGTTCAGCGTATTGGCAATGTGGCATTAAAGAAAGCGATAAGCACAAAACCGGCTTTTCTCTTGGTCCTCTAGGTTTCTACGAATGTAACCGACTCGCTTTTGGACTTACTAACGCGGTAGCGTATTTTCAGATACTCTTGGAGAAATGCATGGGCCAAATACATCTTCATAAATTTTTAGTCTTCTTAGATGACGTCATAATATTTTCAAAAAACGATAGACGAGCAATTTGATCGATTAGACGCAGTATTCCGTCGGCTAAAAGAAAATGGGTTAAAACTGAAAGGCAACAAATGTGAATTTTTCAAACCTGAAGTTAAATATTAAGGTTTTGTTGTTTCAGAGGAAGGTATAAAGCCCGACGAAGAGAAAATCGAAACTGTCAAAAACTGGCCGGAGATTACAAACGTAAAGGAGTTGTGGAAATTTCTCGGTTTTACGTCATATTATCGGAAGTTCGTAAAAGACTACGGAAAAATAGCAAAACCTTTGAATGATCTCCTTGTCGGACACCTCGCCACTAATAAAGGAAAAGGTTGTTCAAAAGGGAAATAAATCCAAAAAAACTAAGTCCGTACCGTGGATTTAGGGCGAGTGTCAACAGAAAGCACGAGATATCATTATTGGAAAATTGACTCTACCTCCCGTATTAGCTTATGCTGATTATTCGATGCCATTTAAGGTACATACCAATGCGAGTGATGACGGTTTAGGCGCCGTCTTATATCAAAACAGGGACGGAGTAGATCGCGTTATATCTTACGCAAGTTGAGGATTCAGAGGTTCTGAGAAATTATACCCGGCTCACAAACGCGAGTTTTTAGCTTTGAAATGGGCGGTAACTAATAAATTCAGTGATTATTTGATAGGGGTTAGATTCGAAGTTAAGACCGACAACAATCCTTTAACGTATGTTTTGGATAAGGCGAAACTTGACACGACTTCGCAGCGTTGGGTAGCTTCACTTGCAGACTATGATTTTACCATTACTTACCGGAGCGCCCATAAGAAAATATTTCAAGCAATGTCATTAAAGCAGTTTGGACGTCGATTATTGTCACTTCTCCCATTAATCCGAATATCGAGAGTGTACTTTTGTCACAAAACATGTATCCGTTTACTTCTGAAACTGACCTTTCACAAGACGGTATAAGCGATATAGATTGGTATGTAGAACAGAGGTCCGATCCGAATATATCGGATACGATAGCTATACTAGAACAAAAAACAAAACGCGTGAGGTGAGGAAATTACTGAACGAATGGAAACGGCTATTTTTCAAGAATGGTATTCTTTATAGAAAGTGCGTTCAATCGTCAGAGACTGTCCACCAGTTGGTTCTACCAGACGCATTTCGAGATGCGACTCTTACGGGTTTGCATGACGATGCTGGTCACCAAGGGCGAGATAGAACACTGTATTTGGTCAAATCGCGTTTCTTTGGGTCTGGCATGGATCGAGACATTGGAAATCGTGTGTCGTCGTGTACGAATTGTGTGTTACGTAAAACGAAAGCGAAGCGGTCAGCGGACTTGGTTAACATTACATCTGGTTATCCGCTTGAATTGATTTTTATCGACTTCTTGACATTCGATAAATATAAAGGAGGTTACGACAATGTTTTGATCATACAAATGTAACAGATCATTTTACGCGATTTGCTCTAGCTTTTCCGACTAAAAATCAGTCTGCATATTCCACAGCTAAATGTTTATGGGAACATTTTATTCGATATTATTTATTTCCCGCTCGTTTACATAGTGATCAGGGTCGCAACTGCGAGTCTAAAGTCATAAAGGAACTGTGCAGTTTGGCAGGAGTCCATAAATCTCGCACCATTCCTTATCACCCTCAGGGTAATGGGCAGTGTGAGAGGTTTTATCACTCTGTAAAACTTGCTAGGTACACTCAATGACGAGGTAAAGTTTGACTGGAAAAATTATATTTCACCATTGATTCACGCATACAATGCTACTAAGCACGAAACCACAGGTTATAGCCCACATTTTCTTATGTTCGGGTAGCATCCGCGACTGTCCATTGATGCTTTTCTCTGCACACAGAATGGTTTATTGGCAGAGGCAAGTCGTGATTCGTACGTTCAGAAACTCGAGAAACGTCTTAAATTTGCTTACAAGACGGCTGTAAATGAAGCACAGAAAGCGAGTAGACGTCACAAGACGCGTTACGATCTGAAGGCGGGTAATTCTTTTAAAACCCGGTGATAGGGTTTTATTGAAAAATGTCTCGATACACAGAAGACATAAACTTGCAAATAAGTGGGAACGTACTCCTTATATGATTCAGTCTCAACCCGACAAAAATATTCCGGTTCTCTACCGATAAACGAAATTTCTGGAGAGAGAACGTGTCGAGTCTATTCAAATTCAAATCGTGAGACGGGAGCAGCAGCATATGAAACCGCTTGATAATGCTAACAAATCGGACGAAAATGTTTGTCGACGAAAGCGGTGATAATATATCTGACAGTGGTTCTATGTCTGATGATGATAGTGTTATTTTTAAGGTTACAAAGAATCCGTCCTTAACTCATTCGCCCCTGCAGACGCATATGTGCGTCAGCTGATATATTGTTTACTTCCCTGATGACGCCTATTTGCGACATGATCTGCCATGTTGGATTTTGCGCATGACGCAAATAAGCGTTAATTTGATAGGTCGTGGTTTTTATTAAACTACGTTTGATTAGCTCTAGAAAATCCACGTGGCGTTTCATTCATAATTTTCAATGGAATTGACTACAAATTATTGATCCAAAAAAATGGTGGAATTTGACAATTTTAACTTCGATACGAGTTCCGATGAGGGGGAATTTGAAGGATTTACACCCGATGATGTTATCAAATACCTGATTTTACCGAACCAGTGGGACCAAAAACTGTAATGACAGCTGACAAAAACGTATTTGACTTCCTACAATTGATGTTTCCTCCAGAAATTTTTCATATTCTAGCAACCCAGACAAACTTGTACGCTCAACAAGTGCAGGAAAAGTTGGATAAATCTGATAGTCAGTGGACTGCCACTTTCCTTGATGAAATGAAGGCCTTTATAGGAATAATACTTTATATGAGCATATTTCAGTTGCCAGCAATGGAAATGTACTGGTCCACTGATTATATGTTTGGAAATTTGTTTATCCCAAATATCATGCCACGTGACCGCTTTGATAAAATATGCCAATATTTTCACGCCAATGACTACAACAAATCCTCAACATGGACATGACCGTCTGCACCATGTCAGACCAATTTTAGACACCATAAATAGAAAACATAGATCATCATACCCACTCAAAGAGAACATTTAAGTTTGTGAAGAAAGGAGATGTTAACAGAAATAGACCAGCGATAACACAAAGATTAAAACACTACAGCAGTCCAGAAGCGAGGAATTCAACCTTACATAGCCACTGCCAGCGAACGTAGCTGTTTCTGTAGTATTTGCAGAGGGGCTCCTACAGGAGAATGTGAGTTTTCATCGATAACTGGGACCTGGAAAGTCTGTAATTTAAAGATCAGAGAACGTCGCCAGAGAAACAATTTTAAAGGTACATGTATAATTATAACTTACAATACAAGTGATAAAGATTATCAGTTACTTGCTCAAACTTGAGTTATCTCCGACTTCTCCCTGCGTCTCTAAAACTGGCTCCCTCAATATACACATGTAGCTCATTAAAATACCTGAATTCGGCATTAACATTCATGTCATAATCATTGAACCCCAGAACAGACATTTAGACTATCTGAGTAGCAAAACCTTCATGAACATTTTACAATACCATGTATATCACTCTTGAAAATCAAAAAGCTATAGTACGGTATCCAAGAAATTTGCCGAAATGCAAAACGTAACCAGAGTGGGATAGACAGATATACAGGAGGACAGTATGCTCATGTCACATTAGTCGACAGGGAAGAAAACAAAGTTTATAAACCTCAGATATAGAAAAAATAGCAATAGCACTTGTAGTTCAGTAAAAGTCACTGAATAACTTGATATAAAATAAATTATATGCCAATATCAAAAATGTTATAAATATTTTATTTGCAATCATGCATTTGACAAGTTGCTTGAATAAAAAAAAACCCATATAATTCCAGATATTGAACAAATTAATCACAATGAAGACACAGAGACCAATGATACTGCAAATTACATAGAGGACAATGATCAGACGACAGAAGTTGCACCTCACCCAAATCAACAAGATGAAGGTAACACAATTTTCTTTCATTGAAAAGAGAATGGTGAGGGCTGAATGTATATATATATATATATTGAAGGTACATGTATAATTATTAAATCCAATGGTTCTCTTAAAAATTAATATTTTCTTTTTTATAGTTTTACTCTATATTTCAGCAACATACTGTCACTGATAAAAAAAAAAGCTGATGAAGAACTTTGAGATGTGACTTGTTCCTAAATTGTGAACTAACATGACCAATCTTGCTTATTTCATATGGTTTACTCTTTATATTGTACATTTCCAGAAGTGTATGTTGAAGATCTGGAAGCAAACTTGGAATCCCATTTATACCACCATCTGATTTAGATGCTGCAGTTGAGTTTGAAACTGACAAATATAGGTAAGCATAATAAATATATATGTGCTCACTAATCTTCATGTTCAAGACATTTATATATATACGATACTGTTGAAATTGACAGTGGAGAGAATATTTCATATTCAATTTGCCTCGTCTTATAGGATGCTTTCTGATGTTGCAGGGCATGGTTTATATATTGCTACATATATTATGTCATCTTTCATTTCATTTATAATCATCATCATTATCATTCATCATTACAGCCCAGGGCAATTTGTAGTAACAACCCTAAGTTCCGATAAAAAGATACCACCAACGTTTTATGTTGCTGAGGTATTTGTTCATGTATAACTTCATTCATAGCATGTGCATATTTTGTTAAATTGTTGAAATTTCTTCAAGCAATATTGAATAGCTAGCAGAATGGATTTACTAAATTAGAGAAACAAACTAATGTATAAAATCAGTTCAAAATGTTTACTATGAGTATGTTCTGACTTGCTATGTTATAAAATGCCAAATATTAAAATACCAGGCTTTGTATGAAAACATTTCAAAAGTTTGGTCATTTAAACATGTAAAAGAACCTTTTTTTTTTAATTCGCATGCTTGAAATGTTAACACAGCTCTTCCTTAGGCTATTGTTATCGACTGATATTTTTGTCATGAAAGTGAATGTGGAATTGAAATTTTACTAATTTATTCAACACAAAAACTGTTTTTTATGGAAGTTGGTGTTGTCCATTTATTGGCAACAATAACAAAGCAGAAATAAAAGACCGGTGTTTGTTGTGTTTTACATGTTTTATATTGGCTTTGTGATTGTTGTCTTTTCTTGTTTGTGTTGCATATTTAGCTTGCTGATGTTTCGCTTTGTTCTTGATAGTTTGCTTTGGTCATCTTCCCATTTGATATGATAAATCAAGATATATCATACATGTTTTATCATTTAAAGGTTTCCTGATTGTTAAAACTTCCATCAGTAATTTTACCTTTGCTTTATATACATGTGTATCTCTTTCATCACTGTATTTTTTAGCTAATGATTTAGGTAGCTAATTCATTAAACACGCACACATATATATATATATGTTCAAGACCATACGCGTACGGTCCGGACCGTATGCGTATTTTTTCAAAATACCTATACGGTCGGACCGTGCGCGTACGGTCTGCCTAGTTTTAAGAGATTATCGAGGCTTCAAAAATATTTTACAGATCAACTTTATTCGAATCTAAAATATATTTTAATGTTGAGAAAGTACTTTAATCTACATTGTATTTTAACAGGTTAAAGAATTGTCTGAGAATAATACAAAGCTATTACATCAATTCATGTCAAAGGATGATATGGGTTACTACTATTGACCGACTGCAGACGACATTGGATGGGAACCACTTTCGTCAATAAAACATGGTGTAGATGATCCAATATGTGTGCCAGAAAAATCAAACAGAAGGAGACAAACATTCAAAATCTAATTTTACAAATAAAATTATTGTCATGTTTGGTTTTGTTCCTCTGATTGTTGATTTTGATCATTCGTTGAGGAAATTGTGTCCATGTTACTTACATAAATAATTTATAAATCAATTGTATCAATGCAGAATAGTTCAGAATTAGTACTCAGCTTGGTTTAAATATATCAAGGGAAAAGTTTGTCACTCATTAATATAGAACATAGAACATATAGAATATTTAAACCATGTACAATTTCTTCATACTGGATCAATAGTACGAACTATCGTGCCATTGACGCTCCCATAACTTCGTAGTGAATCCTAACCCCTGTTTGTCTAGCGATCTCTGCTCCTGTGAGCTTTGCTCCCATATTAAATAATATCTAACACAGTGTAAAGGGTACTATAGATTCCACATGACAGTGTTTACAGTTTAATGATAAACATATTAGGTATATAAAGGTATTTTTAGTATCACTTAATTTCAAATACTAACGTCCTCTCCATGCCTACTCATATTATACTTGTGTATCGTCATTCCGTAATAAGGCGTTGGCACTAGCTGTTGGTTAAACCCAAAGCTGTATTTGCAGGTTAGTTTAAGTTAATTTCTTTATTTTTGAATACAAGTTGGTGGTTCTGTTTCGGTTCTAATTAAATCATCATTATATTGTTATTACATCGTTACATTATTTATGTATTTGCAAAATAAATATGGGCAGTATTTCATATTTTCATTCATCGCCATATATAAGGAAAAATTATATAGCCATGTACAAATTCCCCGGCGACAAGAAGTTACAAGTTGGATACTGACAGGATATAAACGAGAAAAATACTTCACACCGAAACGATTTGTCAAAAATATTTTTAATTGTGACGTCACAGAAATGTTTTTGCATGAAATTGTCTGTATTAAAATACCACAAAAAGCACCATAATATGATATGGGATTGTTCATTCATTCATTCACATTTATTCAGGCAAACATCATGCACACACATTTAAACAAAACACATCACAAACACATTATACGTTAAATAAAATAATTAGGTTTAAGGACAGTGCATGGCTGTCTTGTATAACCCATAAAGTCCAAAGACTTATTTCCAATGGGGTCTACGACTTATAAATATAATTAAAAATATTGTCTAATTTCTACAAAAAACTTTCTCTGGTCAACCTTCTGTCAGCTTTTGCTGAAGATCATACTCTCTGTTTTGTCAAGATTAAAGTTAGATTCCATTTTTTGCAGTACTTAGCAGTATATTCAAAGAATTGTGTAGTTACAACAAAATTATGTCAAAAATATTTTTATTTGTGACGTCACAGAAATGTTTTTGCAGGTTATGTTATGTATTAATATACATCAAAAAGTACCGGAATATAATGGGGCAGTAGCTATAATCCGACGAGTCCGATTACTCCATACGAAAAACAGTATATATAGACCATATAAGGATAAGGAGATGAACCTCTGTACGCACCCCCAGGTAGATAAAAGCTATAGAGTTCTAAAATATACGATAGGATCTTTGTGATAAAAGAAAACTACTGATAAATAAAATAATTAGGTTTAAGAACAGTGCATGACTGCCTTGGATAACCCATAAAGCCCAAAGGCTTATTTCCAATGGAGTCCATGACTTGTAAATATAATAAAAAATGATAAAATATCGTCGTGTATTGTAAAGTCGAGGGTTGGCCACTTTCCATATTCATTAGATGACGTCGTAGCGAGCACGTGACCTGTGACTGTCAAACAATGGTTTATTCCCACTTGGTCTACTCTAGAAAAATTATAGTGTTGTATTTGGTCTACTCTTTGAATTTTATTTACAAAAACAACATATAAAAAAAAAACAATTTCATTCTATTGTGGGAAAAGTTTAAGAGAAAGTTTAAAATTTTTATGATATACATTTATACATATTTTAAAAAAATCAATGTCATATAGTTTCTTAATTAAAGGGTAGAACTATTTTTAAGACAGCTATTTTTGCAATGATTAACAGTTTTGAAATTCAGAAGAATTGTACTCGGTTTACATTATTTCATAGAATAGAGAATAGAGAATGAAACCATGAACAGGAAAAGAATACACAATCACAACCCTAATACACTATAATTTTAATTTAAAAGATGTTATTTCATAAAATTTCATTAAGTAGACGAAATGGGAATGGCCAAATAGTAGACCAAATGGGAAGCTACCCAAACAATAACAGTGATGACCTAGTTGGAAATTACCAAGTATCTTAACAAAAATGAGATGCAAACAGATAAAATAACATAAGAAACCCTCAAGATGCCAATTTCCGCCATTTTTGCTAATGCCCATTTAAGAAAAAAACATTTCTGAGCCGTTTTTAGAGCCTTGGGCACGGAAGACACGGTCGGCTGTTTTGTTTACAAACTTGGGTTAAAGGTTATATGACTGAATTTGTACTAGTGGGTTTAATCAATTGAAAAAAAATGTCTCACAAAACATATTATTTCTTATTATCTAACCTGTAAGAAGTCTGACAATGAGTGAAGCAAAATAACAACTTGTAGCCTTTCAAAATACTTGGTCTTGTGACTTCAACATATGGATAAAAGAAAGAATGTATATTGCTTTTAATATAGTTATACTGTATTGACCCACTTTGTTGTTATTTGTATAAAATATGAATAAATTATGACAATTATTTTGTGTATTGCTTTTCCTTTGTAATGTTTTGAAGATATATTTTCTTTTATTTTAATAAAAAAAACTTATTTTCACTCATGTGTTTAATTTCTCTTTCTTTAATTCCAGGAATGGTTTAAGAGGGATGGATTGTCTAATACTTTTTTTTGACATGTAGTTTTATTTTCTTTTACATTACAAAATTCTGTTCCACTTTTATGTGAATTTTGTTATTATCATTTATTAAAACTATGCTTCAATAAAATTTATTTTAATTACTGTGTTTTGTTCTATTTATTTGAAAGGGGTCCCAATTAATCAAAATGATTATGTAGATGATTCTCAATATTCAGGTGAATCAGAAATTGAAGAGTCTGAACTTTGTTGTGTGTGTAAAAAATTTACACCTGAAGAACTGAGAAAAAGTATATCATTGTTATTTGCCAAGTGGGCACAATGTGATAGATGTTCACATTGGGTTCACTTGGTTTATTGCACTACACAGAGAGTGATAAGAAGGAGGGACACATTTTTATGTATGCATTGTGTTTAAAATATTCTCAAGTGACTGGGGTGCGGGGATCCATGGACAGCTTAAATTCAGTGCAATATGTGCTCCTGTCCATGGACCTCCGTAGATTGCACAGCTACACAGAAACAAGTGCTGAGAGGAAAAAGAAAAAAACCCACAATAATTCAACTTTTTCCAGTTGATTTTAAATGTATTTATTTCTATTGTGATCATTGTAATAGTTATGACATTTGACTGTTTGAAATAGTGAAATAAAATAAACAGCTGAAAAAACATTATGTGAAAAATATTTTTTTTTCTGCTGAGACAAAATACACAATTTTGGTGTAATGCCAGGTTTTTTTTTTATATTATATGACACTGAAAAAAGATGTTTTTAGCTGTGATTGTTATTACAAATAGTTATCTTAATTATAGTTGAAAAAAATGAATTGGTATCATCTTTCATTTATTCACAACCGTATGCAAATATGGAGTCTCGACTTTACAATACTCGCTACAAATCATGGTGGAAATTTCAGATGGTTTATTAATCACTTGCTAAGGATGCAAAAATTATGTAATCGGTACCAAAAGAGACTACATGTATGTTTTTTCTTGATTATGTTATTTATAGAATAGTTGCAATTATTTTAGAAATGTTTTGAGACAACGCAGCAAGCAATCCGACGTCGGGAAAACGTGGTCACAACGTTATGCTTTACGTAGTCACAACGTACTTTTGTGGACGCCTCAACACGTAAATACGACCATTCATACAACGTAATATTACGACGTTGTCATAATGTTGTGGTATGGTCATATTGCGACTAAACTCCTGTTTTATTGGCGAGGTACTCATTGTCAGATGTTTAATCCTTCAGTTAGGGAAGCAATGTACCATTTAATACCACATGTTTTCTCTCATACTAATCTAGCCAATGTCAATTTTATATGCCTAAACATTTCTAGAAACATTGTCATCCTAGTTTACATAATGTAAAGCATATCACTGCACTATTTAGTACTGCATACCTTGATCTGTGAAATATTATTTCAATGAGTGTTTTTCAGAATTAAATTTTGGACAACAAATGCCATCGGTACATTTCTAAGCATTTTAAAAGTTAGTCAACTTTATAGAACTGTGAAGATATGCTGAAATCTAAAAGAGTCTTAACAATTTATGGCACAACTTAAACTAAAAGAATGATAAATTAAATACAACTTTATTTATAGTCATTAAACAATTCATGTTTGTGACAGTAAACAATGAGAATACAAAGCAATAATTAACAAATACAAGTCAATACTTTACTGGAGTGAAATATGCAGTCTAATCCTACAATTTGAATGGTCAGCTTGCATCAATTGGTTCAATCGTCCTGAATATAGCTGAAATATTGCTCACTGGACGTTAAACATCAATCAATTGGTTCAATAAAGATGTAGTAATGTCGTTTGCAGAGATATGTATGTTCTGTGATAACACAACAGGACTCGCTAAGTGTTCATTCGATATGTGATTGTCACCAACACCTGATAGTGATTGAGGAATTTGGGGCCTAGGGTTGTCTTTTTGTGCGCTCCATCTCCTGCTTGTTCTTCCATTAGTGCCCGTTGGAGATGTGACATCTTGTCTAATGTCTGTTTAAAAGAAAGAAAGAAAGAAAAACAAACATGAAGGCTGTATTAATCATCCATATATTAGATATACATAACATAATGTACAATTTTATCTTGCACCATAATTTTGAACAACATTTTGCATATACATGTGTACATGTATGACAAAAACAAACCAGATGTTTATCATAATTAAAACATTGACACTTTAATGTAATTCAAATTCCAACTGAAACATTGTACATATTGTATACATGCAAGTTAAATAAAATTATAAGTACATATAAGGGTAATAACAAAATTACCGAACAAAGAGCAATCTTCCAAAGGGAAATTCAAAACTCATCAATCAATAAACAGACAAAATCAGTCAACAACCGGGAAACTGGGAAACCGCAATAGCCCTGACAAAGTACAGGCATCTCTAAAGAAATGGTGGATTAAATCAGATTTACGGCGCCAACCTCGCGCTCTTCCATTACGGTTCAAAGGTTCCGGTTGTCACTAAAACAGCATTTATAACAATACTGGAAAAAAATAGGTAAAATAGTAGTCAAACAGTACTAAATTCAGTTAGGAGGGTATCTAATATATCTCGTGAACCATCTTCAGTAAGAGACCACAACCCAGCAGATTCAAAAACCATGATTTATATAACCATAGTACTGATGAATGTGTTAAATAAACACAACCATATATAACCACACAGGCAAACCATAACCCTGTGAATAAACCATAGGCTCTAAGAGAAATTTAATAAATAAAACCTTGATCAAGTTTCACATGAGAGCCACCATAAACAATAACATTTAAACCATGTTAGTATATCAGTATAAACCATTATTTGAATAATGCCAAGTTGTGGTCTGAAACAATGTAACCGTAATGATCATAATGTGTAAAAATTACATGTATGCTGAATTAATTATCATGAAATCTATCATTTATCCTGAAATCAATTGATCAACATAAGGATTGTTACCATTATCAATATATAAAAGTGAAAGAAAAAGAAAATATATAATAAAAATTAGTGCGTCGATCTTCAATGTGTATGAAACACGAGATGTAAAATGACAAATGTCAGTTGAGGATATGTCAACAACGAAGACGACTACCTACCACTGCTCGTACATTTCTTGCATATATTTCTAAACCTTCCTGATTAAGATGTACCAAATCGTTGAATAACAAGTCGCGAGTGTTTTCCACAATCCCCTATGCGACCAATATCTAATGTCATTTCGTTTACATAATATCCTTTGAAAGCGTATTGTTTACATCGTAAACTTTTCCATTGTATGCATAATTAACTTCCGGTTCTCCGGAATATATCTGAAGTAATTGCCCTACAACCACGTGACGTACCTGATAACATGGTATTATGTAATCGGCAAAGCTAACGATATCCCTTGCTAATTCACCGGCCAAATCGTTACCTCCAATTTGCAGAAATACACAATGCGGGTTAAGATCAGAAATTATTTTAATTGATTGTTGCCTTTGAATGCATTTAGGGCCTGGACGAAGCATTCCACCTAAAATTCCGTAAAATTCAACTTGTATATCTATGCCATAGAGTCCTACGTATATCTCTGCCATAGAGGCCTACGTATATCTGTGCCATAGAGACCTACGTATATCTGTGCCATAGAGGCCTACATTTAACCATTCCCGATGTCGATTATGGAAAGTAAATGAATGTAATCTATGAATAAATGAAGGGCCAAAGATTAGCGCTCGCCGGACCATGATTCAAAGGCAATTTAAAATTTAAATAAATTTAAGGTTCGCCTATACCTTTCAAAATGAATCGTGTAACCTCTTCACTGTGAGACCATTCACCAATTCTTCTTCTTTCGGAATTATAAAGTGTCCAAAACAACTTATTTAAGTGGTACTGTATCAACGACAGCATAAATATACGTTTTTCCCGGATAAGCAATAAAAGCCTAACAACAAATTGTTCATAAACTTTGTGGTCAGGAATTTAATGGCCGACTGATAGCGTGGGTTAGTAACCCAATAACCCCTGTTAGCATTAATCGAGTGACCAATCAGAAGGATGCATGTACCACATAGATAATTTAATTAATCAATACTGTCCATTCTTGAATCAATATAAATAATACTATTACTGATACACTGATCATGCTGGAAATGTGCAGACAAAAAGATGTTTTATCTTACAATAAATGTTGTATTATATAAAAAGAAATCTTAACCCATCATTTAAAGTAGGAAAGAATGTAAAAATTTAAGAGGCACTTAAAAAAAGATTCTTTTCGATTCTTTACTGTAAATCGTCGTTCTTTTCGTTAAACTGTTGGACCGGTTATATGCATATATAGTGATAAGGATGACACCAAAAGTTTTTCAACTATTTTATGGCATAAAACAAGTTTTTCTGAAGCGATTTTAATTTTTTTTTCCAATCAAACTGTTATTCAAATATAGCTACTTCTTTTCTCATGATCACGGTGTTTTCCCAAAATATAGCGGCCATCTTGAAAACAAAATAGCCACTATTTTGGATAATTTCTATTACAGGAGCATGTTACCTTGACTTTTTTATGAATATATATATATATGTATCCTGCTAAACATGGATTGGGTATATGAATTTGGTTTATAATCAGTCACTTAGAACAAAATATCTGTCTGTTTTCTAATATATTCTAATTAAATAATGGCGCCCATTTTGAATTTCGCGGTATATTTCAAACATATAAAACAAAAAGGTACAGGATGAAATATATATAATAAAAAATAGTAGCCCACGGTACCACCCAAATATAGATCAAGAGGAAACTCACAAATAATTTGGTTTTGGTAAAAAATCTTGAAACTTCATGGAAAATTAAAGAGAAGTCTTTGGGGACCGGGTGGCTCGATGAGTTAGGCTTGTATGAGTTGTTAGATCCAACGACCTATCACCAAAGTAGACTTGAAAAAGCCCGGCAGTGGTTAGAGTCACGGAAGTACCAAAGTTTTTAAGGCTAAAATAGTATAAGGTTAAAGTTCATATATTGAAGAACAAAAGAATGAACTGTAGATTCTTAAACATAATCCACTGTTCGAACTCTGAATCAGTGAAGCGATTTATCTAAAGGACGTAATGCACGACCGGTCCAGAAACCGTGTATAGACCAGTAGTACCAGTCTATACACGGTTTACGGACCGGCCGATCGGCATTCCAGTCTATATCGCGGAATAGTGAAGGTCACGTGGAGAGTGTTCAGCCAATTAAATGTACGATTTTTATTCTGATATGCAATAAAGTTCATTGATTTCAGTTGCATCATAATGTACTTCATATTTAACTTTGAGAGGTTCTACATGTATTTTATCAATTTTATTTACAGTTGCAGTGTACCACTGTGCAACATTATGGTCATCAAAACATTTATGTTTAAATTTCTTCCCCAGAAGTAATTTAGGGTCTGAAGTAAACTTTGGTAACAAGTTAACCTGTTGGTCAATAACTCTTTGTTAACGCTGTGCTGATATTTTTGCAGCAACATTTTGTTTAATTGTGTTTACGTCTTGTTTTATTACATTGATTTCTTTAATGACGAGTGATCTTGGCTTCACTTCATTGGCATTATCATTATTCATATTTACTATTTGCTGGAGATTTTCAATCAAGTCTGATTCTCTAAAATGTCTTTTTTGACAGTTTTTTTAAGATTTCTTTGGGACCTTTACTAAGTAAAACTTCTTTATGAAATTTCAATTGATAATGTAATGCATTTAAAATTGCTCCAAAACCAGTTTGTTTTAAATATTCAATTTTAGCATCTATCTCATCAACAGACCAAACACCACCAAGTTCAGAAATTTCATTTCCCAACTCTACTTTCATAACCCTTTGTTTTATTTCTTTCAACTCTATTTTGTTCTGTTTTTCTTTAAGTTTTTCTAACTTTTGTGTTTAATCTTTCCTCTCCTGAAAAAAATGTTTAATCTCTGGAGCCCTCTTCCTAGCATGGTCCAGAACTCGACCATTAAGCCATTCTGATGTTTTATTATTTGTCCAAAGAATTACTGGTTCATAGCATAGTGTACTGGCTGCTGGCTTCATCCTCAATAAAAGATCTAAACTCTCAAAATCTCTTTCTGAAACGGCATTAGTTTTAGGTACAGATTTTGCTTGCTCTGCTAGAACCGATGACGAATCAGCATATTTCCCATTTGGAAGTTGACCTTTATATACACCTGGAAAAAAGTATTGCAACACTCCGATTGTTCTATTGATAAAATTGTGCGATGCAAGGGTTCTATTTTTAACAGAGATTTATTACAAATTCGACTCGAATGCTTCAAACTGGATCACAGGCACTAAAAAAGACACATTTACAATAACAAAAATTGAAATTTAATGTTTACAATTCATAAATTAAAATTATGTCATCTTTGTGATAAGAATGTCACACAAAAACTATTGACCCTGCTATCCAGAATTCCATTGTTTTAGCACAGTTTGTACTCGGAATCATTCATAAGGCTCTGAACTGTCATACCAAACGAACATAGCTAGTAATGTGTGTAACTTCCATTGACACGAATGACTTCCGCTAGTCACCTCCTCATGCTGCCGACTAACCGTCTAATTTGTGCTTGGGTAAGACGCTGCCATTCCTGGTGCAAAACCTGCTCCAATTCATTCAAAGTTTGAACCGGAGGTATATTCTTTCTTGCCCTCGGCGACCAATAATGTCTCAAATGTGCTCGATTGGATTTAAATCTGGACTTCTGGCAGGCCATGGAAATGTAGTAATAGACTCGTCGCGCAAGTAATCGGTTACAACACGAGTCCCATGGGGTCTTGCATTATCATCCATGAACACAGGCCTTGTATTCAGAGGATGATTGTCAAAATGAGGCACAATACTTGCTTCAAGGATGTTTTGTCGATAGCTTTGTCCATTAAACTTGCCTTTTACTGTAATGAAGTCAAGCTTACAGTCATATGACACGCATCCCCAGACCATGACTGAGCCTCCTTCGAAAGGAACAGTTTAAACAATGCTACGCTCAGCATAAGCACTGTTACTTTGTCGCCATACACGACACGCACTCTGTCATGTCACATGCAACAAGAAGCGAGTTTCGTCCGACCAATGAATTTTCTTCCATGAATCCAAATTCCATTGACGACGTGTTTGACACCATTGTAAACGTGCAGCTTTGTGTGCTTGTGTAAGTAAACATCTCTTTACAGGTCTTCTGGAACGATAGCCAACGGATTTAAGACGATTTCGGACTGTTCTTGCAGATAGCGACCGATGGGGCAACAACTGTCTTTTCAAAACTGTACTATTGACGAACGGATTCCGCCTGACTAGCGTCCTAAAGCTTTATCCTCTCTTCGAGTTGTGATACGGGGCCTTCCTGATCTCAGAAGATCCTTAATATCATTTTTTATTTGATGTTTACTCATAATACGACTAATAGTAGAGTGGTGATGACCAACACGCTGGGCAATTTGTCTAAGTGACATACCTGCTTCTCGCATGCCAATAATTTGCCACCTAACAGCATTGGAGAATTGTGGAGGACCCATAATGAGTCCAGAACAAGAATTCCCTTGTTTTCAGTATTCGCAGTGCGGCTGATACGATACGTTTGAAAGTAATGATTTCATTCTTCTCGAACCGAGACTTTGCACGTGCAGATCATGGATATTACAGGTGAAACATATTGATTAGCTACAGGTACATTTTTATTGAAGTTTAAATGACTCATCAGGTGTAAAATATATATTTGAAAAGTAAATCTAATAAAAGATATTCAGCTTCAAATCTAGTGTTGCAATACTTTTTTCCAGGTGTATATTTAGAATATATCCCAGACCCATATGTCATGATTTATATTTAGAATAATGATATGCCTAACTGAATTTAATACTGTTTGACTACTGTTTTACCTATTTTGTTCCAGTGTTGTAAATGCTGTTGTAGTGACAACCGGAGCCTTTAAACCGTAATGGAAGCGAGAGGTTGGTGCCGTAAAATCTGATTTAATCCACCATTTCTTTAGAAATGCCTGTACCAAGACAGGGCCATTGCGGTTTCCCAGTTTCCCGGTTGTTGACTGATTTTGTCTGTTTATTGATTCACGAGATTTGACTTTCCCTTTGGAAGATTGCTCTGTGCTCGGTAATTTTGTTATTACCCTTTAATATATGCCACATTTTTCATATTTATTATATATTTAATTTATACACATTTAAAGGATTAATTTGTAAAGTCCTCTTTTTTTCTATTTTTTTTGTTAAATTTACAATGTGCGCCGCATGCCCCATTGAGAATTGTATCTTAAAAGTTAACCCCAACCCCTGGAGCCTAGTTGTTATTACTCTGTCTATCCTATCTTGTTATGTCGAGTGATAACATATCACCCCCTTTTTAATTTCTACACAGGTGGATATTTTATTTTAAGAAAGGGTTTCTGTATATATTTAGAATATATCCCAGATTGTTTATATACATGTATATTTAATTTATACACATAAAAGGACTAATTTGTAAAGTCTTTGTCATACCCTCCCACTCTTTTTTTAACCCCCCGCGATAGCGGTGAGGGATATAGTAATAGCGCCGTACGTCCGTCACACTTTCTTGTTTCTTGTTTCCGCGATAACTTGAGTAAACATTGATATATTTGAATAATTTTTTTTGCATATGGCTTGTAATTATCATTATCTTGGATAGGTTCTCACATGGAAATATTTGAAGCAAGGGTTTTGGGAGAAAATCTTAGTTTTGGTTTGAAAAATCACAAATTTTGAGAATGTGTCTTGTTTACGCGATAACTTTAGTAAACATGGATATATTTGAATAATTTGTTGCATGTGGCTTGTAATTATCATTATCTTGGAAGGGTTCTAACATGGAAATATTTGAAGCAAGGGTTTTGGGGAAAATCTTATTTTTTGGTTGAAAAATCACCAATTTTGAGAATTGTGTCTTGTTTACGCGATAACTTTAGTCAACATGAATAGATTTGAATGTTTTGCATGTGGCTTGTAAGTATGTTCTACATTAAGACTGTAAGGCGGCTTTCTATAAATATATAAAACTAAATATTATGCAAGTGCGGGGGGGGATACGTCGCACATTTATGCGCTAGGCGGTTCTTTTTTTTATTTACAATGTGCGCTGCACGCCAGATTGAGAACTCACACAAATGAGAATAACAAAAACCAATTTAGACACAGCACAATAAAACAAATAAAAGACCAGAATTTATATATCTTTATTATAGATCCGTCAAAAATGACAAATTGCAAGTTAAAACTGAAAGTAAACACCGTACTAAATTTTAAAATAATTTTATTTATGTGCACCTAAATGGATTCACTACAAATTTTCAGCATCATATTTCTTTCTCTCTTCATTGAAAAATGCAATATATAATTTGTAACATCAGTCCAATTGACAAAAAATGTGTTAAATATTCGTGACGAGTGTCTGAGTGAAGACAATTTTACGGAATGACAGAATGGTCGACATTGATTTTCACACTTGACCCCCAAGCTGTGTCATAAACGTTTCTGCTAAAATCGTTAGAGAAATTCATCATGTTTAACATATCAATATACTCAGAAATGATTAAACTTTAAATAGTTGGGCACGAAAAAACAATTATTTGACCTTGAGATCAAGGTCTCACGAAGGTCATTACGGTACGTGACACAGCGCCTTATGGTCATGCATATACGAACTATCTTCCAATGAACAGTTTTGTTGGATTTATTTGACCTTGAGGTCAAAGGTCAAGGTCCCACGAAGGTCATTATGGTACGTGACACACCGCATTATGGTCATGCACCCACATACCAAATATCATTGACCTATCTCGAAAGACAAAAATGTGATGACCCGGACAAGAAAATACTATTTAAAAAACAATTATTTGACCAAAGGTCAAGGTCCCACAAAGGTAAAAAAATGTTATGGCCCGGACAAGCTTCTCTGAGAAGAAGCGGAAGCAGAAGAAAAAATCAGACTAAAACAATATGTCTCCCTTCGTTCGAAGGGGAGACATAATTAGCTGTAATTAAGTAAGCATTAATTTCCCAATTAGCCTCAACTCTTACTGAAAAAAATCTAAAAACTGTCATAGTTTTTACAAGACCATTTTATCAATGATTTATCATATTTTTTTTAATTGCACAGTTGCATATTAAATATTTTACTCAAATATAATTCAAATGTGCTATCATTATCTAGTATCACTGGCTGCAATAAAAAAAGGAAACGTGATGGCTCTTTCATAAATGTTCAGTTACACAACTATAGTGAGTGAGTGATTGTTGCTTTACACCAAACGAGCAATTTGTCAACTATGTTTTGGTGACTACACAATTATAACAAAACTTCATGATAGAATTGTACATGAAAATGTACATTTTACATATAATACAATAGAAGTTTATTCTGAGATAAAGAAAGGTATCGATGATGTGGAAGATTATGGGTTTGAGACCTATTCGGGTCAAACTAAAGACTTATATATTGGTATTTGCTGCTTCTCCACTAAGTACACAGTATTAAGGAGTAAGAGCAAGGACTGGTTTGTTCGGAATCAGGATAATGTGTCAAGAGTCTACCTGTGGACTATTGTTTCGGCGAGCCTTATAAATATTCCACTACGCATGTTGTTCTAGTACAAAGCAGGCATCA
>MJUT01064003.1:576052-609147 GCA_002080005.1 Gigantidas platifrons
TTTACAGGCAATGACAGGCTGGTGTCTGAAAAAGAAATAAAAATATAGGTACTGAGATCTGTAATTGACATATACTTCTCCTGGTTAACCACATATCTCTGTCATCCTTATTTCTGTTAATATTATTCATTGTTGTAGACCATCTTGTCTTGTCATGTGTATTTTATTATCTATTCATGGCGAAGAACAAGTTATATTTGACGAGATGATGATGATGATAAGGTCCACTTTGTTCTTGATCAACACGCTAAGTTGAATTTTTATAGTGCTAGCTCACTGATATAACAGTCTGTCACTCTGTGTGTAGACTAGAACACATATCTTGATTCTGAGCCAAAGTTTTTGCTTTTACTCCTTAATGCTGCATGCTTAATGGACAAACAACAAATACCAATTTTATAGTCTTTGGTTTGACCTTAATAATTAGATCTTACATTTCTGTCTTTACAGGCAATGACAGGCTGGTGTCTGAAAAAGAAATAAAAATATAGGTACTGAGATCTGTAATTGACATATACTTCTCCTGGTTAACCACATATCTCTGTCATCCTTATTTCTGTTAATATTATTCATTGTTGTAGACCATCTTGTCTTGTCATGTGTATTTTATTATCTATTCATGGCGAAGAACAAGTTATATTTGACGAGATGATGATGATGATAAGGTCCACTTTGTTCTTGATCAACACGCTAAGTTGAATTTTTATAGTGCTAGCTCACTGATATAACAGTCTGTCACTCTGTGTGTAGACTAGAACACATATCTTGATTCTGAGCCAAAGTTTTTGCTTTTACTCCTTAATGCTGCATGCTTAATGGACAAACAACAAATACCAATTTTATAGTCTTTGATTTGACCTTAATAATTAGATCTTACATTTCTGTTTCAATATCCCATCTAATGGTATCGCCCTGTGTGGGTCCGGGGTACTACGAATAGGCCCACAGCACCCTCTTGCTTGTCGTAGAAGGCAGACTAAATGAGGCGACACGTTTGCCGTGTGTTGCAACCCGTGATGGTGGAGGACGGGATCCTGGTGGTTGAAACACACCTCTTTGGCCCTTACTTCACATAGACGGGAGGTCGAATGGACCCGATTCGATCAATCGGCTGGTCACGTCAAGCCCTTTGACTGATCATCTTAACACTGTTCAACTCAATTAGAACAATTATAGCAATTTTGCTCTAAATAATCAAAAGAAGGGATCGTTAAAGAAGGCGGTGGCTAATGGGTCAATCGTGTAGTTGATATTTCAAACGGTTGTTTCATCGGGGAACCAGCCCTGGTACGAAGCTTGCGTTCTAAATGAAATTCTTCTATTCGAGTATACCATCCTTGGAATCCCTGATACTTTCTGACGGAGATCCTCAGAACTCCAGTATCGCCCGTGTTGGCACTCCGTGGTGGGTGGGGGACAAGGATGGTGAACTCTTATACATGGCACCATGGCTACTTCAGATCCTTTAAATCAACGGATTCCAAATAAGAAAAGAAAAAATGACAGTAGATATGAAGAAGAAATTGGAGTTTCTAACAATTTCCAACGTTTTATTGTTCTTAAAAGTAATGAAGGCTTAATACCTCTAACACAATTATCACCGTTTGTTATAGAAAAATGCATCACGAATTGTGCAGGTGAAGTAAAAAATGTAACGAAGCTGAGGTCTGGCGGTTTAATGATTGAATGTCAACGAAGACAACAATCATTAAACCTGCTTTCACTGAAACAAATTCATAATATAGCGATCTCGTCCACTCCTCATAGAACTCTCAACACCAGTCGAGGAGTCATTCGCTACAGAGACGAAGATTTGGACGATCTCTCTGATGAAGAAATCTGCGAGGAACTAGCACCTCAGGGTATTATCCATGTCAAGCGATTTATAGCGAAAAGAAATGGACAGACAGTTAAGCTTAACACTTTTCTTGTCACATTTAATTTTCCCACGATCCTGTCATAGATTCGCATGGGCCTTTACAATGTTAAAGTCAGTCCGTATGTACCGAGTCCAATAAGATGCTTTAAGTGTCAAAAATTCGGACATGGTAAAGACCAATGTAAAGGGACACTTAGATGTTTTAAGTGTTCCGAGGAAGACCACGAGGGCTTCGATTGTAATAACAATCCGAAATGCTCCAATTGTGGTCAACCTCACATGGCTTCATCCAAAGATTGTCAGTAAAATTTTCTGAAAGAAAAAGAGATCCAAAAAGTTAAATTAGAAAAACATATATCATACCCTGAGGCGCGCAGACTCCTCTCTGCCGCGAATGATTCACCTGTGCAAAAATCATATGCCAGTGTCGCTAAGCGTGTTTTCAGTTCAGTTGGAACTCGAACAATGTTTACCTGGATTGAGAACACCACACAACCAACTCGGCTGAATGTTAAACAAAAAGAAACAATTGTAACACCATCAAATAAAACAAGTTCTTCACAAACAGCCTCTACTGCAGTTAAAACTTCAATTTCTTCAACTAAACAAAAACAGGTTAATAACAAAACTTCAAAAAGTCAACTCTCAAAAGGTCCCCAACAAGGACATGGCAAACTGATTAAGGACCCTGTCCAGGTCCACAATAAATATGGACATCTAGACGATTCTGAGGAGGAATCTATATGGAATCTTTCTCCTGGCGATTCACCATCCCCTATGGATGAGTCGCCATCAGAAATGCGGAGATCTCCGAGCAGATCTCCAAAGGGTGGTAGGCGGAAGGGCTCCCAACGAAAGAAAAGCTTTTCGCCGATCCGACCCCCAAAATGAACAAGATCGTTCAATGGAATTGTCGAGGTCTTAAGATAAATTTTATTGAAATTACCTTACTGGTTCAAGCATTTCTTCCAGTAGCATTTTGTCTTCAAGAAACTCATTTAAAAAAAGTGATGCTATAAATCTAAAAAATTATTCCATATACAGCACTTATGTAGATGAGGATGCACGAGCTGCTGGCGGCTCAACAATTCTCGTTCGAGATAACATTTTACATAGTTATGTTAATCTCAACACAGATCTACAGACTGTAGTTGTACGTATCACTTTAGATAAAACAATAATCTTATGTTCGGTATACATACCACCAAATTCAGCACTTAGTCTAACACAACTAAAAAAATTGACTGATTAATTACCTACCCCGTTTATTATCATGGGCGACTTTAATGGACATAACCCCTTGTGGGGTAGCAAAACAACTACCGACAAAGGCAAAAAACTTGAAGACTTTCTCTCCCAGGAGGGATTATGTATCTTTAATGACGGTACAGATACATATTTACATCCTGGGAACGGATCTTACTCAGCTATTGATCTTACTGTTACTGATCCATCTCTTCTTCTAGATTTCTCATGGAAAGTGCATGACGATCTTTGTGGAAGTGATCATTTCCCCATTATTCTAGAAAGCTTAAATTCTACTGTGGGTGAAAGACCTACACGGTATAAATTTGATAAAGCTGACTGGCCCCTGTACGAAGAGATATGCAGGGAAAAACTTCACATGGAAATGATCCGAAATGCCACTGACCCAATTTTGAAGTTTAATGAGACAGTAATGTCAATAGCTGATGCGACTATACCAAAGACCACGACAAATCCAAAACATTCAGGTAAACCATGGTTTAATGATGATTGCAAAGAAGCCATCAAAAATCGCAAAAAGGCCGAACGACGGTTCGGAAAACATCCTACATCAGACAATCTCGGCAATTGCCGCGTCTTCAGGGCGAAAACCCGGAGGACATTGAAGCAAATTCGGCGCACTCCCTGGCGTAATTTTGTTTCTAAATTAAATGGTCATACACCGATTAATAAGGTTTGGAATATGGTACAAAAAATTAAAGGTAAAAATAATAAAACAAACGTCCATCATTTAAAAGATGGACATGGCACATTAACAGCTTAACAAGACATTTCAAATAAATTAGGCGAAACATTTTCAAAAAATTCTTCTACTCAAAATTACCATTCCGAATTTCAAAAATTTTAAAAACAAAAAGAAAAAACTAAATTGAATTTTAAATCAAAGAATTTGGAGGAATACAATCGCCCGTTTTCGTTAGATGAATTGAGGAAATCGCTGAATAAGGCGCATGACACTGCATGTGGCCCCGACGATATCCATTACCAGCTTCTCAAACATCTTCCGGAATCGCCACTCCAAACTCTTTTAGATCTCATGAATGACATTTGGGAAACAGGAGACTTACCATCAATTTGGAAACTAGCTAATGTCATTCCAATTCCAAAACCTGGTAAAGACCATTCCGAACCGTTGAATTATCGGCCTATTGCACTAACAAGTTGCGTATGTAAAGCCATGGAAAGGATGATCAATGCTCGCCTTGTATGGTTTCCGGAATCCAATGGACTCTTGTCCAATATACAATGTGGATTCCGTCAAGGTAGAAGCACTTTAGATCATCTTGTTCGTTTTGAACCTTTATTCGAAACGCCTTTGCTAAAAAGGAACATGATGTGTCTATCTTTTTCGATTTAGAAAAAGCATACGACACAACATGGAAATATGGCATTTTAAAAGACCTTTTTTATATGGGGTTGAAAGGTAATCTACCTAATTTTATTTCAAATTTTCTATCTGACAGAAAATTTAATGTCAGAATAAATTCAACCTATTCTGACATTCAGGAACAAGAGATGGGTGTTCCCCAGGGGAGCATCCTCTCTGTAACATTATTCAGTATTAAAATAAACAGTCTTGCAAAGGTTTTAAATGATAACATTGATGGTTCTCTCTATGTAGATGACTTCCTGGTATGTTATCGTGGCAAGAATATGAACAACATTAAAAGACAATTACAACTATGTCTCAATAAGATAGAAAATGGGCAATGGAGAATGGATTTAAATTCTCCAGCTCAAAAACTGTAGGAATGCACTTTTGTAATAAAAGAGGACTCCATCCAGACCCGGAGTTAAAATTATGCAATTCCCCTATTAAAATAGTCACAGAAACTAAATTTTTAGGTATCCTTTTTGATAGTAAACTTACCTTTCTACCCCATATTAAAATGCTTAAAAATAAGAGCCTTAAAGCTCTTAATATTTTAAAATTTGTGTCCAGTACCGACTGGGGTGCGGATAGCACGGTTTTATTAAATTTATATAGATCGTTAATTCGATCCAAATTGGATTACGGATGTAGTTTACGGTTCAGCCCGTCCATCGTATATCAAATTGCTTGATACAGTCTATCACCGAGGATTACGACTCTCACTTGGAGCGTTTAGAACGTCTCCAGTTGAGAGTTTGTATGTTGAAGCAAACGGGCCTTCCCTTGAAAACAGACGTATCAAACTTGGTATGCAGTATGCGACCAAATTGAAGGCTTATACTTCAAATCCGGCATGACTGTGTTTTTAATCCTTTATATGAAAATGTTTATGATAAACAACCCAATACAATTAAACCTTTTGGACTCCGAGTAAAATCACACCTTGAAAATTCTGACATAAATTTGGATGACATAGCACCTATTGCAGTTCCTGAAAATCCTCCATGGTTAAATCCAAAACCTACTTTTAATTTTGAACTTACACAATACAAAAAATCTTTACTAATTCAGCAACATTTTGCTGAAATTAGATCTGTAACATCTGAATACTCTGCAATTTATTCTGATGGTTCAAAAGACGGCGTCAGCAGCTGTTTTCGGACAGTAGGTCTACTCTACTCGATTACCATCTGCCAGTTCAATCTTCAGTGCAGAAACTAATGCAATACTTCTTGCTTTGAAGTTCGTTGCCTCTTCTGATAAGAGTAAATTTATGACCTGTTCAGATTCTCTATCTTGCCTGTTGGTAATTGAGAGTTGTAAAACTCAAAACTCTTTCATTTTAAAAATAGTTGAAATTCATAAAAGACTTGTTGCTATTGGAAAACATGTTATTTTCACATGGATTCCCAGTCATATTGGTATCCATGGAAACACAGTCGTCGACCAGGAAGCCAAGGACGCATTGGATCAACTTATATCCAATTGCTCTATTCCTTACACAGATTTTAAACCTCTTATAGTGAAATATATTTTAAAACGTTGGCAAGATAGCTGTGACCAGCAAATTTATAACAAATTACACGAAATACATTCCCTAGTTGGCAAGACTCCCTGTTCTTACGGTCAAAATCGGAAGGAACAGGTAGTCCTGACCAGGTGTCGTATAGGTCATAGTAGACATAATGAGGAACGACCGGAATGTATTCCGTGTAATTCCAATTTTTCGCTTAAACATGTTTTAATAGACTGCGTAGATTTTGCCGATGTTCGGCAAACATTCTATAACGTCAACAATTTATGTGATTTATTTACAAATGTCGCAGGCGACACAATTTTGCAATTTTTAAAAGAAATTAATTTATATACAAAAATATAATTATATAACATATGTTCTAAATGTATGTTTTTATCTTTTTAATATTTCTTTTATTTGTACATATTATCCGATTGTTTTATGAACAAATATGTTTTATTTCTAAGGATCTTGTACGTACATACATATAATAATAAAATTTAATCACGCCACGATATAGCTGAAATATTGCTAAAGTTGGCGTAAAACACCAATCAATCAATCAATCAATCTAATGGTATCTAAGCTGCTGTCTGAAAAAGAAATAAAAATATAGGTACTGAGATCTGTAATTGACATATACTTCTCCTGGTTAACCACATATCTCTTTCATCCTTATTTCTGTTAATATTATTCATTGTTGTAGACCATCTTGTCTTGTCATGTGTATTTTATTATCTATTCATGGCGAAGAACAAGTTATATTTGACGAGATGATGATGATGATAAGGTCCACTTTGTTCTTGATCAACACGCTAAGTTGGATTTTTATAGTGCTAGCTCACTGATATAACAGTCTGTCACTCTGTGTGTAGACTAGGACACATATCCTGATTCTGAGCCAAAGTTTTTGCTTGTACTCCTTAATGCTGCATGCTTAATGGACAAACAACAAATACCAATTTTATAGTCTTTGGTTTTACCTTAATAATTAGATCTTACATTTCTGTTTCAACATTAGATGTATCCATGCTACTAAATGTATCTAGCAGTAGATAGTCTGGCTCTGTCTACCTGGCTGGGGATTTTCTTTGTCATCTTCAACTGTAAGCAAAAAGAATGAATTAATTTAACATGTTTCCTTCCATTTATGAAATTTAATTAAAATTATAATATATCATTTTTGGACTTATACCTCGAATTTGGCGATAGTGGTCAACTCAATCAATGACTTCAATTCTAAAATTTTCCAAATATGTGCAGCAAAATACCAGCTTCTTCTGCATATGATGTTTACATCTCGCAATTGATTCGTTATGCAAGGGCCAGTAGCAGTTATTCTGATTTCTTGAAACGTCATCTTTATCTGAGAAACAGGCTACTGGACCAGAGCTATAAAACGATTCCCCTTATTCGATCTCTTAAAAAAAATCATGGTTTAGACATGACGTCATTCAACATCTCATTTGAAATCAAATTGTATAAGAAGATGACCGTTTAGTTAAAACGTGCTGCAGAGACGATAATAAACGATGGATTTTAATAAAGTACTGCGTTGACTACTATTATACCTATTTTGTCCCAGTATTGTTAAGAATGCTGTTATAGTGACAACCGGAACCTTTTAACCATAATGGAAGCGGGAGGTTTGGCGCGGTAAAATCTGATTCAACCCACAATTTCTTTGGAAATGTCTGTACCAAGTCAGGCCCATTGCGGTTTTCCCCGTTTTCCGGTTGTTAACTGATTTTGTCTGTTTGTTGATTTATGAGTTTTGACTTTCCCTTTGGAAGATTGCTCGGTATTCGGTAATTTTGTTATTACCCTTATTGTTTTTGATTTGATTATTTGTCTTCTGCTCTGAATATCTCGGGAACTACAAATCTAAAAATGTCCGCGCAAAGTCCTCCTTGTACATTAGCCTCGCCTCTGTTACCTTTTATGATGATTTAAGTTGTGTCATGAGTCAGCAGAAATTCATCCAATCAAGGGTATCGTATAGCCAAATAAGGCAAAATCTCGTTTCACGACACGAATGACGACAAACGTGAACTGTAACAAGTCGGTCACTCAAAATAACTCGGGACTGTCAACAAAATAATCACATGGGGAAGAAAAATAACACACACAATCAAACTTTAATGTTGATTTATTCACTTCAGAACATTTGTAACATTTACGAATGCATTTAAAGAAAAGGTTTTACTTATTTTATCAACCGCCTCAACTTTTTTCCGATTATAATCGCCATGTCACGATAAAAATCACGAGACCTAAAATCCCTAAGTTTGATTATGGTGCTCACTGAACATACCTTTAACCTGTTTCTGATGCTAGTCTTGTTCTTAATAAGAAATCACAGTATGTCTTATTTACGTTATTTGTGTTGTGTGTCGCCAGTTTCTCTGGGTTGTCCTTTTTGATTGCTCCTTCGGTATTATCTGACGTTTATATATGATATACTTCTACGATTGATTGACCTGATTTTAACATTGTTTTCTTGTCAATATAAGTCAATGGAATTAATCTCTATGAGTTGCCCCAATTGATATAGTTTTGAGCAATGTAGTGAGATGCGGACATGATGACTGTCTAACTGGGTAGCTACATATTGTTTATACTATTATGCCCTTTTCCGGAGAATTCCAATATGTTTCAGGGACCGTCGCGATCGTATGGTAGTTAGGTTTGCAACTACCTATGCTATCAGTGCCTATCATCACTGATGTGAGATCAAATCTCAGGGTGAGATGTACAGCATTATGTGATAAAGTTTGTCTTTGACAGGTCGATGGTTTTCTCCGGGTAGTCCGGTTTCCTCCACCAATAAAATTGACCGCAACGATATAACTGAAATATTGTTGAAAGTGGCGTTAAACACCATCAACCTGTACTAAGCTTATAACCTGCTAGCCTTTCTTACTATACCTGTACTGAGCTTATAACCTGCTAGCCTTTCTTACTATAAGTAAATTAACAATCTGTTACAAAAATAAAATCGCAATTTTTTTTAGAAATCGACGTCATCGCCTTTAAGTTATTTCCATTGGTCGGAACTAGTTTTAAGTTCTATATTTGATATATATATAATCACGATATTGTACGCGATATTCTTTAAAGGATTCCCCTAATCCCACCAATCAACGATAATGTTACAGAACGACTGCGGATAACTTTGTTTACCGGATTTGCTATTTATGAAACATGGACAAATACGACAATTATATTTAGAACCAAGGTTGCATAAGCAATCTGTTAAAACAAGAAATCAATAACCACGGGACATGTTTGGCAAAGCCATTACATACAAAACAACAAAAAATGTTTGGCGGACAATAGGACCGCCAAGTATGAGGCTTCTTTCGGACCTACCGAAAATCTGCGCCGACGGTCCAACGAATTTCAAAAACTTTGGCCTCTTTCAACAATTGAAGAGACTTCCGGGCCAGTAAAATAGTATATAAACCTTGGCAAGGGACCACCGTGCCAGCCGGCACTAGAATTGACCCTTGATATGAGGACACAGTGCCAGGTGGCACTGCACTTCAACTTTGATATGAGGACACCGTCCCTGGTGGCACCGCACTTCAACTTTGATATGAGTACGCACCATGCCAGGCGACAAATACCATTATTCCGGGGGCTGGTGTATAACTCCAGATATTAGTCTTATCCTAGTTGTCTTAGAAGACATAATGATTCATGTGATTTAAATACGATGAAGAAACAACAATTCAAATCCACATCCCATATAAAGAAAAACGGTCAGATGAAATACCTGTGCCACAGTTGTATAAAGAAGGATAACTCTAGTACAAATCTCAAACTATGAGTGACCTTGTGACAATGAAGCAGTCGGGATTATGCTGATGATATAAACAAACAACATGATAAGTTTTAACAAATTTAATCATATATATTCATGATATTAGTTTGCAAATACAATCGAATGATTTCATGGAAATGCAATTCTACTATATGAAAAAAATAAGATCACCATAAAAGATTGCTCGCCAAACTTGCATAAAAAATCCCTGATTTTTAAAAAGTTATATAGTTAATCTATGTTAAAACTTGATAAGATAAAAATTATTATATGGAATTAAAAAATACATTAAAGTATAAAAACTAAGTAACATATCTACAATAAAGTATAAAATCTAAGTAAATCTTCTTTGTGTCAGCACCCGTAACTATTGCACAACTTATGTAAGATGGTTGAATAAAAATGAATATGGATATGATACTTGAAAAACAACAAAATATAATGTACTCTCATCCAAGCATAACTTGGAATGTGCAGGATGAGTCAGTTTGATAATGGAGCCTGAGGCTCAGAGGATATTATATAGCATATTATTTGCCGATCTGTGATGAGGCAATGTAAACAATCTCAGTTGAAAGAAGGTCAAAAATTAGAATGTTGAGACACGGTCATGTGACTACCCTTGTATAAATAACATTCGCACATGTGGTTCACTCAAATATTCAAAGCTTTGTTTGTACACTGGGCGGGTATATGCTATCCTCTGAGCCCCAGGCTCCATTATCACAATGACTCACCCTGCACATTCCAAGTTATGCTTGGATGAGAGTACATTCTAATACATTCCGCCCTCGTCAGAGGATATCATATAGCATGTTCAAAGAGTTGCAACAAACAAGAAACACTGAAATCAGCTGTTGGGTCTAGAATTTGACAAAATTAGGCATACTACATACATTAACCTGTATTCTTATAAGGTTTCACCCCACATATAGTATAACAATATATTCCATCAAATGTCATTTAAATCAATTCAACACTTTCCAAAAAGTCCATTACACACAAAACATTTTACTGTAGAACTGACGACGCAATTTCCTTAAAATAAAAGCTATAGAATGTTTTGCTTGTAGTCCTATTTGCAGTGTCCAAGATATTCTGCATATAAACTCCTGCTCCAAAAGTTACGGACGTTGCTGTGCTTAAAAAAAGGGTGGGCTGTAAAATCCTGAATTTCTGAAAGTTCAAGAAGTAACTTTAACCATCTTGCTAAAGTGCAAGTTGTTACTTTATCATATCTTTTGAATGATGCAAATACATAGCTAGTTTTTCTTATGTCAGTTGTTCTTTTTATATATTCTTCCATTGTAGCTACAACACACAACTCTGGTTTTTCATACCTATAAAGGGTTATTTTTTGTAAAGGTCTAGAAGTTTTTATAACCTTTTGGATTTGAAAAACTATTTTGTCATGATATTTGCTCAAAAATTGTAAATCTAGTAAAGAAATAGTCTGAGCTTTAGAGGCTGTTGTAAGAGCAACAAGCCCAATCAACTTTAATGTTAACATTTTCAGTGATAAGTCACTTAACGCCATTAAAAAACTTGAGTAATCAAGAACTTTAGAAACATTCCAAGTTTGCAAGCATTTTGCTTTTGGAGGATTTAAGTTATAATAACCCTTCATAAATTTAGACAACAGCATGTGATTGTTAACCCAAGACAAACCAAAGAATGCCAGAGTTTGAGTCAACATAGACTTGTGTGTATTAACAACAACTGAATATGAGACTTTACTTTGTATTAAAAAAAGTCAAATATTTTATGACATCAATTTCGGATGGTCGAAAAATATCAATCTGTTGTTCACGACACCAAAAAGTCCATCTCTTCCAGCAATGTTCATATTGTTTATTTGTAGCTGGTCTGTAGGATGGGAAGATGATGTTTAGACTGATTAGTTTTTCTAATTTTTCATCTGTCAAAAAGACCTTGAATTGTACCGTGTCCAGAATGAGACCAAAAAACACAATTCTTTGTGTTGGTTCAAAAACTGACTTTTTTTGTATTTATTGTAAAATCAAGATCTACTACCTGGTTAGACATTACTAAAGCTCGTTTTAAGCATGTTTTCTGGTATTGATTCATAGCTAAAGAATCATATATGTAGTAACAACAACGAATGCCATTACTTCTGAAAAGAGTATACACTGGTTTTAACACCTTTGTAAAAACTCTAGGTGCAGATGTAATTCCAAATGGCAACTTTTTAAATTGATACGATTCATTGTTCCAGAAAAAAAAACACAGATATTTTCTAAAGTCTGGATGTATTTCAATACTAAAATATGCATCTTTCATGTCTATTGAACAACAGAAATCATTTTTCTGCAAGAGATCAACAGCAAAAGACAAATTGTCTTGTTTAAAATGCTTGTATTCTATAAATTTATTTAATTTCCTCAAATTAATGACAGGACGAAGAGTATTGTCTTTCTTTGGAACAAGAATAAGATTTGATATAAAATTGTTTTCTGATCTAACAGTTCTTTGGATTGCACCTTTTTCCAAAAGTGTCGAAACTTCTTGCTCAACAAACTTTGTTTCATTTTCAGAAAAAATAATTTAATTTGGAATCTGAAACTGGACTGGTTGCTCAAAAAAATATATTTGATAACATCAAGAATCCATTTGTCATTTGTAATTATTTTCCATTGCTCTAAATTTAAATTTCTTACCTTATTTACAGATAATTTTGTTGTCTCGGCTATCCTCGATCCCTGGACCTTGGACATCTTGGGTGGCCTCTGCCTCTCTGAAAATTCCTATTCATACCGTTGTTGTTGTTGCCCAGCTGACCATACTCGTTTGAAGCAGCTGGGCCTCTGGAGTTTAAATTTCAAGATTTCTTACTAGCAAACTTATGATACAACCCTAAAGGTGCCTTATTTGGATCACCTAATTCCTTGATACTGGGCATGATATTATCCCCAAAAAGATTTGTATTCAGGAGTGTATCGTTACTGCAAATTTTCTGATACCTAGTATGCAGAAAACATCTCAAGTCATAGCACCTTTTCATAGAGATATTATAAAAGGCATAACATAACAGACTTAAAGAGTCAGACAGTTGACATTTAGCCTTAGACGTGTCTAAAAGTTTTTTCTTTACCAACAGATTAGCAATTTCTATAATAGGAATAAGACCTGTAGCGATTGAGCGCTGAACTTCTTCCAGATAGACATCACTGCTATGGGCTACTTTGGGAACTACCTCCCAAACTTCTTTATTTACCCTAGGTACACTTAAGAGTTTACAGTTTCCAGGACGATAACGTTTTTTGCCAATTTCTTGGATAGAATCCTTGTTTAATCTTATAGATACTGCTGCATCAACAGCTTTTGCTAAATTATCTCCCACTTTGGGACCTGTTTTGTCATCAGTTTTTAACTGGGATATATCCCATTCTAAACACTCTCTTTCAGAACAAACATCTTGATCATGTTGATCAATATCAACCTCATCAAAAGCTTTTTGAAAATCGTCGTTGGGATTGACACCCATATTTCTAGTTACCCTATTGACCCCAGGGTTATATTCTTCTTGTTCACAATAATCATCTTTATTACAAAGATAATTCATATCAAAAGCATTAATAGAGTCTCTAGAATCTGCATCATAAGACTGGTTCAACATCATGATCTCCCCAACTTATAAGTTGTCTTGGGGTAGCAACATCAGAGGCAGCTGGCCTTGGGGTTTGTAACAGTTACAGCAACATTATTATTTTATCAACATTGCGCACATGGCGCTCCATACTATTTTCAACTACAAGCGTATCGTCATCAATATTACTTGTACCTTGTGTGTTCTGTTTAGTGATGATATACATTTTTCCAAAGAGTTAATACCAAGCTTAGCCCTGAAGTCGTCAATATTTTCTGAGGGATTATCATTAACCTGTGCCTTTTTTGGCAATTTATACTTCGAACCTTTGTCCTTACTTTGAGTTTTCCTCTTTGTTGATAATGTTCCACCTCGTATTATTCTACCCTTGACAGGTTTACTAGTGTTATCCTGAATTTCTCTGGCGGCCCGAGTAATTACGGCAACTAAATCTTCATCTAGGATATCTTCGCAGCCTGTATTTGACAGCGACAACACCTCGTCTTCGACAGCCATTTTTACTTTGTATTTTATGTGTAAATAACACACGTAACTGGGACTACGTTCTCAGAAGATAAGTTTTTATCTGGACTTCGTCTCAGATTTCAGTGTTACCGAGCCTTTCACCTCTCCGCTCGGGAAAAAAAATTGAGTGAACCACAGGTGCGAATGTTATTTATACAATGGTAGTCACATGGTTTAGTCTCACCTAGCCTACATTTGAAAATTTCATTGTCTCACTTGGCCTACAATAAATTCTTACCCTAGTCATACCTGATTGATTTTATTGCTATAGATTGTTGTTTTAGCACTTAAGTTGGGGCGGGGCCCCTTAGAGGTTGTTATTTTATATAGGGTACAGAAATAAATAATTATTTATATGTTTGTTTGTTGTTTATTTTTTTGTATCTGTACTATTTTAACGTTTAATCAATAAGTAATTATGTTTTTATAAAATAAGAAATTATTGATGTATGCTTTATGTTTATTTGCATAAAAATATATTATTTTTGAAAATGTTATAGATAATAATGAGCTAGTTCATTCCTTTTTAGATGTATTGTAATCTTTGTAAAGAATGAAATAAAGAGTCATTGATATCTAGTATTTTACCATAGAAATAAGATATTTGTGTGGATATTTTTTCAATGACGGATAATTGTATTTGTATGTTTTGTTGTCGTTTGTGTTTCTAAGTCAATTTCTTAGTTACAAAAAAGTGTGCACTCGACACGCAGCCGCAAGTGATAAAGTTTACCAGTTTTTTGCCCAGGGTCGGTGGTTCTCTGCGGCTTTCCCCAACACTATAACTGGTCGCCATGATATAGCTGAAATATTGCTGAAAGTGGCGTTAAACACCAAAAAATTCAAATTCATTCTTAGTCTCAAGAAATAACAAATAATAAGACAAGATATACAAGATACATGTTTTACTTATAGTATATCTTGTTAGCATAATAAATATAATTGATATAACATATTTGGTCAGTTTTATCACAGTTAATCACATTTCAGAGCTGAAGCACAATAAACCGGTATTTGAATGTCAGTCTAAATGCAGAAGATAGGAAGCGGCATCGGCATACTCTAGGACACCAACGAGTCCGTTCCTTAATTGATTTTTGAGAGCTTGAAGTCTGGAATCAAGTTTTCTGTACATTTTCCTTCTTGGACACTGTTTACCACCAGCTTGCAGTTGAATAATCTCTGCTTCATTTACTGCTTGTTCTTTCAGTAGAAGTTTTACAATAACAAAGATGTTTGGATGTGAACGCTGGCATGCTTTGTTGACTTTACTGTGCCATCCCTCGATATGGTTAGTTGTTCTGGCTCTGTCGTTGTCAAACTGGTTCCAACCTTGAATACTACCTTCTACCCAGGTTTCTGTAACATAATCCTTGAACTTGGTTGTTTGAATACTGTTGTCATCGTTGTCTGCAAGGGCATTTAACCAAACGTTATCTACTTGCTGGGCTGGTACTAAGGGTAGAACAGCAGCTCGTCGCACTAGTTTCTGTGTCTGTGGGTCTTCACGGTATTGGACTGCTAGGCCACAAGCTTGTGCCTTTCTCCAGATGCACTGCGTACAATGGAAGAAACAGCCAAGAAGAGCTGACATAGGGAACACTTCTGTTACGGCATTTCTTGCAGCTACTTCAAAGTCGAGCACGACTGTCTCTGGGTCTTGTTAGGAAGAAGAGCAAATACGAGTGGAAACAGTTGTCCGCCCATATCAGCACGGATAGTGTAGAGCTGGTAAAATAGTCATGTACAGGTATAAAATGTTCCATCACCATATAACACTGGAGCTGAACTCAATTTTTGGAGATTGTCATCTGTAGCAAATACAAGTAATCTGGCTCCCATGTTGTCAGTGTCGTCAGGTTGGCAGGATGGTTGTGCTGTGGGTGTCCATTGGCAACAGGAATGTTGTCTAAAGTTATTTTAGTAGCAGGACACTGACGGTCAACACATCGCCAGTAACATCTGTCATGACGTCTAGTTTTTATGGAAAACTTATAGCCAAGCATGTAGAAAATTCTCTAAAAAGTCAACATGAACTTGCGCATTTGCCATACTTTTAAATCAATGCATATATTTTTTCATAATTGTCCTTATATCATATTTTGTTTTTAATGTTGTTTTTATAATCAAATTTGGTTTTCTTTCAATTTGTTTGAAACATCACTCAAATGTTAAGATCAGAAGAAGAAAAAGAAACCATTTACTTTCAACTATATGCTGGGCTTGGTATCTCTTTATGAAAAATTATATAAACAAAGCCACACACTTTGGTGATTTTCAGTAATTGGTTTTTTGTTATTCTAATAATTAATCGGCATTTTTTGTGTGAAAAATAAAAAACACTAATCATATCTTAATTACATTCTCAGTTTATATAAAGCTTTTTAATTTTATAATCAATAAATGAAAAATCACTTGCTATATTTAGTTAAATCCAATGAAAATGCACTAACATATGTTGATTTAAGAAAAACATAAAATGACAAATTTAATGAGAAATGAAATAATATATATTTGTGCAATTTAATTTTTTTTAAATAATTAGTAAGTGAAATATCACATGTAATAATTAGTTAAAATCTAATGAAACCGAAGTAAAACACAGTGATTTAATAAAAAAAAATAAAATGACAAATTTCATGAGAAATGAAATAATATATTTGTTGTAATGTAATTTATAAGTGCAATATCACATGCTATATTTAGTTAAAATATAATGAAAATGAAGTAAAACATATTTGAAATAATATATTTGTTTAAATTTAATTCAAAAAAGTAAGACAAAACAAATTATTTCGTTCATTTATATGTAACTTGACTTGTTAATTATAAAAAAAATAGTGAACAATCAAGCTTGGAGAATATATTCCATGTGTGCTTACATTTTAAAAGTTTAATATAAATATTAATTATTATGTTTTCGTATTTATGTAATTCCATTTAGGTAGAAAGAACAAAAAAAACCACTCAAATTTACCTTTATTTACCTGTGATTACCCTGTTTTTTTCAACCTTAATGGGACCCCTTAATCTCTCTTAATTAGGAAGGCCAAAATTCTTCCACAGTCTCACATAGCCTACATTTTTTTCTTACCTGTACCTATATAAAATATAGAATGTTGGCTAAGTAAGACAACACCAGTCACATGACCGTGTCTCAACGATCTAATTGTTAACCTTCTTTGACCTGAGATTGTTTACCTTGCCTCACCGCAGATCGGCAAATAATATGCTATATGATATCCTCTGCCGAGGGCGGAATATATTACAAAGCTTTAACTCCTTAAACAAAATTAAAATGGAATGTCCTAGAATAACAATGAAAACTGCCTTTATGACAATGACACACACGCCTTTGGGGTGTAATGGGTACTTGTCTAGGTAGAGCTTAGTGACTATAAGTGTTTTCACTGGGCCAAAGGTTTGTAATACAACCTTTCGACAGACGTCCTTGTTGGTACTGAAAAATAGTCAAGTTATTGTTTAACCTTTATTCTTCTAACGCATAAGGCAGAGTAGTAAATGCAATATAACAAATACATATGTAAAAACATAATAATGATTTATGAACATCATTGTACATTTATTTGCTCTTCATATATGTGTAGTGTTCTGATTTCCAAATCTCTTTTTTCTCAAAGGACATTTTGATCTAAAGTGTCCCGGCGCTTTACAATAATTGTATGACCGAAGAGTGGCCGGGCAGTCTGACCTTGACTTACACGACCATAACCATCACACTCTTTGTATCCTGTCTGGAATCTTTCTTTCATTGTCTCATTTCTGTAATTATATTGTGGCTGCTGCTGCTGCATCTGTGGATACTGCACCTGAAATATTGGCGGCTGATATGTTGAAGCATTGTTTACATAATTATGTCCATTATCATGTGTTTGTTTGGTTTATCATTGTTCAATGCAGATAGTGACAGAGATTCTAATTTTCCTGACAACTTGTCGACAACCCTATCTTATAATGAAGAAACTGCCTGAATGATTGACGCTTCAATAGACGTTTCCTGTTTTCATAGTAAATTTATTATCATTTCTGCAGTCTGGGCTTTTGTTAAGAAATCATTCATTCCGGATTTTGGGGTAACACGATCTGCTGAATGGCTGGTTTTAAGCCCATGTACGTTAACTTAACAAGCAGCTTTTGTTTTTGTTGCACCCTAATGTTCTGTGAATCTATTGATTGACAGTTTCATCGTCTAATTCTCTTAAATTTGTAAGTCCTAAATCATTTTGTTTTTTAATTTGAAACCGTTGTAAGAAAGCCTGCTTTAAATTCTGAAATGATGATTTGATATTATCATCTAGTAGTAAATACCAGTTTTCTGCAATGTCAGTTAAATAAAATGAGATTGAAAACACTGCTTCTAGTTCGATCATTTTCTGCAACATGACATAGGCCATGAACTTAGCCCAAAACTGGAGAGCATCCCGAGTGCCATTGTATTTATAAAATCCAGTCGAGAAGCCAGGTGGTGGCTGCACTTGATTTGGTGTTTGTGGCTCTAGTGGTGGAGCTGGATTAGGCTGTTGCGGTGCCTGTACTGGTGGTGGAGCTGGATTAGGTTGTCCGAGAGGCGTGTGGCTTCAAAAGGTCATATATTTGTTAATTAGAATGAAATTACAAATGTTAGAGTTGACATTTCATACCTGCAGTGCATGTATTTCCCAGGTGAAACTGCCAGAGGCGTTTGTTTACATACATGTAGATGATTTCTTGTTTATTTGTCCTAGAGTAAGTTATAGAAAAAATGCATTTATTAAATATGTTTTTCCCTTATTGTACAAAATTACTGGTACATGTAAATAAAGGAAATACATCTTTGTATATGTAAAATTTTGTTTACACTTTAATTAGATTTTTTTTAACAAGTCAGATTGAAATTGTAGTAATTATTTTAAGCTGGAAATCGCAGCGTGGGTTCATTTCGTGTATCGTTCGTTCGTATTTTGTTTCGTGTATTAGCCTAATTAAACTGGCGAACGATACACGAAACGAAAGAATAAATTACGCGCACGAAACGCAAACGAACGGAAAACGAAAAACGAACGAACGATACACGCAAACGAAACGAACGAAAAACGCAAACGATACGAAATATCTGTTAAGTTAAACGATCCAGGGTCTGTATGACGCCTCCACTAAAATCAACAATGAGGTCAAAAGTTTGAACGAGTATTTATACCGTGGACCAGTTATGTTGCGAAATCTATGCGGTATACTAATGAAATTCAGACTCTATAGAATTACTTTGGTTGCAGACATTGAAAAAGCATTTTTGCAAGTAGGTCTTCAACAGAGTGATATGAATGTTACAAGATTCTTTTGGCTGAAGGATTGTGAAAACCACAGATTTAGTATGGATAATATTCGAGAGTTTCGTTTCTGTCGTGTACCGTTTGGAGTTCTATCAAGTCCATTTCCTCTCGCAGCTACGATTGAAAGTCATCTCAATTGATACAAAACACACCTTGCCGATCAAATTAAGAATGATATATATGTTGATAATCTTATTACCGGAGATAACATTGTAGTTGAAGCAATGACTGTTTATTCTGAGTCGAAACAGATGTTCCGAGATGCTTTTATGAATTTGCGTGAATGGATTTCGAATAGCAATGCAGTGAACCAATTGGAAGACAAAACAAGTGTTAATCAAGCAAATGTCCTTGTGCATTTTTGGAATATTGAAAGTGATACTTTATTAGTGAAAAGTTCTCATTCTTTTGCGAATTTGGAAAATACTAGTACTACAAAACGGAAGACCTTGAGAGAAATAGCAGAAATATTTGATCATCTAGGACTATTTTCCCCAGTAGTGATTCATGGACAAATATTTCTTCAGGAATTGTGGAAAAGACGTTTAAATTGGGATGACGAATTACAGAATGAAGATTTATTGAAATGGATTTTTATTCAGACTGAATTGAAGAGTATTTGTGAGTGAAATTCAGAGGAGTATTGTCATGGATTGTGTAACATGTAATGTTGAATACAAACTTTTATGTTTCTGTGACGCTTCTGCTATGCTTACGCTGTCGCTATATATTTACATCAAACAAGTCCAAACAATTCCAAATGTGACCTTATTTTTTCAAAATCAAGATTAGCACCAGTGAAAAGAATGACAATTTCGAGATTAGAATTGATGGCAGTTTTGATAGGAGTCCGATGTGTGACATTCGTCAAAAGTGAACTGAATTTGAACATTGAAAAGATGTACCTGTGGACAGATTCACAATGTGTGTTACGATGGATAACTTCGAAAAAAGATCTTAATGTTTTCGTAAAAAACAGAATAATGGAAATCCAAAGCCATAAAGATATAAGTGTCATGTATGTATGTAGCAAAGAATATCCAGCAGACATTGCTGCACGTGGAACGTCGACAAAAGGTCTGTTTGCTAATACTCTGTGATTGAAGGAAGATGTTCCGCTCTGGAAAATGTTCAGCTTTGACGAAAGAGTATCAGTACAAGAAGACTTCAATTCTGAATTGAAAATTCAAAGGCATTCTAGAGAAACTAGTTCATTAATTTGTTCTAATGATTATGCAGTGGATGAAAATAAAGCACCATATGGAATTGACTGCAAAAAGTTTTCATCCTACAGCAAGCTTCTACGTGTGACGGCATGGATTGATAGATTCTTGGCAAAATTGAGGAAGACTTCAAACAAGAGTGGCAACATTTTGACGTGTGAGGATATAAGTGCCGCTGAATTTAAATGGTTAAAGTTTGTAAAAAGGAAACACTTTTCTGATGTGTACTGTGCGATACTTGAATGCAAGCCAAACAATTTACAACGTCAACTCGGTATTTTCAAAGGTGAAGATGGGTTATTACGGTGTAGGGGAAGACTAGAAAATGCAGATATATCTCAAGCGGCTATACTACCTATTCTTCTTTCTCGTGGTGTGGACCTCACACATTTGATTATAGAAAAGGTCCATAAGAAGCAGTTTCATAGCGGTGTTTCACAGACACTTAGTAAACTCAGACACAAGTACTGGATTCCACAGGGCCGTTCGACGGTACGACAGGTATTAAGACGTTGTTTGGTATGTCGTAGATATGAAGGTGGACCATACAGAGTGCCTCCGAAGGCTCCATATCAGAGATCAAAGGTATCAAAGTCAGTTCCTTTTTCAAACACAGGGTTGGATTGTTTAGGGCCAATTTATGTACGAAATGACAAAGAAACAAAGAAAAGATGGATATGTTTATTTACTTGTGTTGTAACACGTGCCCTTCACTTAGAACTAGTGCAGGATATGACAGCAGAGGAATTTCTTTATGCCTTTAGGAGAATTGTCGCTACTAGAGGTGCGCCAAATGAAATAATAAGCGACAATGCGTCGCAATTCAAAACTTCAGGTACAACGTTGGATTTAGTGTGGGAAAAAGTTACAAAATGTGAGGATGCGCAAAATTATGTGTCTACCAAAGGGATTAAATGGAAATTTATTACAGAATTGGCGCCCTGGATAGGAGGATTTTATGAAAGACTTGTAGGACTGGTGAAACGTCCATTGAGGAAAACTCTGTCAAGAAGACTGGTATCAGACATACAATTGATAACTGTTTTAAAGGAAATTGAAGCAACAATCAACTCTAGACCATTAGTGTAAGTGGATGATGATGTGAATTCTATGATCACTTTAACACCAAGTCATTTTTGACACTCAACCCATATATAGGTGTTCCAGAAATTGAATATGAGGAGATAGATCCAAATTATTTACCAACAGAAACATCAACAGATAAGTTGCTGAAAATTTGGAAAAAGGGTCAGAAAATCTTAGATTCTTTTTGGAAAATATGGCGGGATGAGTATCTGTTGAGCCTTAGAGAAAAAAAAGCAGACAAAACTAAAGTGTGGTAGAATTTAGTCGCCTTACGTTCCAAAATTTGGAGATATTGTGTTAATAAAGGATGCTGTGCCAGGAGGCATGTGGAAATTGGGAAGATTAATTAAGTTAATACGTAGCAATGATGGTGAATTCAGGTCAGCGAAGGTAAATATTTCAAATGGAAAGACAATTGGTCGTCCTTTGAATTTATTATACCCTCTAGAAATTGAAGAAAAACAATGTATTGATAAAGAAGATTTTCCAAAGGAAATTGTTGCAAATCAGAGACCAGGTAGAAGTTCACCTGAAACGGCAAAAGGGAAATCAAAGAATATATCAGTGAATAAAGATGTGTTGTGATTTTAATTTGTATATAATTTCGTTAACTAAATGTATCCAAGTAGTAATCGATATTCTAATACTGGACTGAATGAAAGATATGTTTGTTTATAGTTCAACGGAGTATGTTACATATTATTGAGCTGAGCCGTTTATATTTCTCGTGTAAATTTGCACGTGCAATTCATGTTCCATTGTTAAAAAAAACATATTTAAACCCCGGTTATTGATGCGTTTATTAGTACCAAAAAAGAATCAAGATGTACCTCTGTGATATTTGCAACAGATATTACAAACATAGGAAGAATTTGAAGAGACATTTGAAAGAGAAACATGTACCAAATTACGAATACTGGAATTGTACGGAAAAGGATTGCAAAACAAGATTCATTAGGAGAGAATATTTGAGTAAACATTTAACAAAAGTTCATGGGATTCAAAAGAAAATAGCTCTTCAGTTGGCTTTAAGAGCGTCCAGAGGAGACAGTCAATCAAACAGAAATTACTACGAAGACATCAGCGATGATGACACTGTGTTTTACCTAATTGAAGAGTTGGGAAACTTGAACGAAAGTTTAGAAAAGGAATTCAACATTGATGAACTCATAAGTGATGGTGAAGAAATAACTTTGGACATAAACAATAATATTTTGGAAAAAGATGTTGATTCTGTAACTAATTCCCTAGACAAAAAGGATGGTGATGGTGTGGATGATTACGTTTATACGATTGAAAAGGACAATCCAGAAGTGAACGTGATAAGTGACGACGAAAGTAATATTGAAACCGCCGTTGAGGTATCAAACTTGAGAACAACAACGCAGTGTGTTGTCTCAACCTTTACTATAAGAATTTCTTATTAGTAAATGGTCAAGAATTTTCGTCATCTGTAAAAGTTGAATATTTGATTATACTTCTTTCTGTGGGGAGTGTCGCGGATCACCATTAAGATTTGGATCCGTCAATTGTGCTAACAAAATACCCGTTTTATTTGTGTCGGTATTGGATCCGTCAATTGTTCTAGACGAACCGTTTCCTTTGTACTCCTTTGATTGTGTATGAACTGTTCATTGTTTATTGTGACAATAATATAACGGAGTTCTATTGTTATAATTTTGATATAAATAGGCTGATATGTAATTCTGAAAAGAGGCTTTAATAAATGATGTTATAAAGGTTAGTGGTGTTACTCTGTATTTCCAATGTTTGTGTTAACAACGACTTATGCAACAGTTGCAGCTACTACCTACTAAGTTCGCCTTTATTTTTATATTGTGGAAACATTTGCAAAATATGTGGTTTATACTCTATATATCAGAAAATATATGGTTTAGGGTTGTGGATCTGAACTACTTTTGTTTTTAAATATGTCAAGATTTCAGATGTGAGGGGGTTGGGATGACTCCAGGAAATATCCTCTTAATTAGCAAATGATTTCATATTACAAAAAATTTAACTGCACTTCAAAGCATTTTGGTTTTTATATTGCATTTACTTACTTGTTCTATATTGATATGTTGACTGGAAATGGTTTGCGAAACAGACTCTTGCACTGGCGTCACTCCTACAAAGAGGGGGATATTCTGGCATTGTGACTGGCTTACACCACAAGGATTGCTGATGTTTTCTTTTTGACTTGCTCTTGATGGCTGCAAAATCAATCTTAATTCGTGAAAATACAAAAGCAAGTATGGATTTATAAATAATTTAGGTATAACAATACCCACAAAATTCAGAAAACAGTGCACAAAGAAAAAACATGGCTAAACTCTTATGACATGATTTATCAATCCAAATAAAAACCAAAACTAGATTATGCTGTGATAGTAAACTATCACGAATCCCCTTTTGTCCCGCCCTCCTTGGCCCCAGTGGTCAGGAGTAAAAAATTATTGTGCTCTTGCACGCTCCAAGGGTACCAGCAATACACACACCAAATTTCGTTGAAATCCGTTCAGCGGTTTCGGAGGAGATAGAGTAACGGACGGACGGATAGAGGTGATAACAATATCTCCACTGTTTCTTCGAAACGGGTGGGGATAATAAGCTGGAGGGTCAATTATGTCCAAGAGATAGTAATGGTAAATAGATTTATTTTGACCATGAGATATGGATAACCCATGCTTTATAATGGTTATTTCTCCATGATGTTCTGGACACTGGGTCACCAGTACTTTGTCCAGTCTCAGCTGCCCAACATGTCCCCAATTGGTGGATAGGGGAAGCCATCTCATTGTCTTGGGCAATTGGGGTAGGTCATAATAAGTATGTCTGGCCCATAGAGCTGAAATAATGCTTGCTGGATGTTAAACCCCCATTAAGCAATCAATCTCCATGATGTTAGCCATGTGATATATAATGGACTTACATAGGTTTTTGAGACAGGATGCCTCTTGATTGGTGATCGCCGCAGTCTTAGCTCTACTAAGGAAGGCAAGTATGAGTCGGAATCTGTACTAAGAGATAGGCAAGGATTAAGCTGGCCTGGTACTGTACTGCATCTGGATGTATCAAAGTCTTGGTCATCATTCTGTAAAAAGAATTTCATTGATACGTGTATATTGTAGAATGCTGTATTCAGTGATGGATTTGTGTAATTTAATAAAATGTATATATGACTGTCAAGTCCCACTGGAATATTTACAGGATCTCATTAGTATGATGTATTGATCGTTGTTCCTATATTAAACAAGTAATACTGGTGTTTGATGGATAATCATTGTAGCATAATTTATTTTACTTTTTTCTTACCTGATCATTGCAATAATGTTCAAGATATTCCACCAAACTATTCAGATATTCACTTAGATCCAAACAGAGTACACCAATAAGGCTTTTTAACATTCCCAATACTGCAGCATTTTGGATTGGGGAAGATGATCGGTTAGCTGTAAATTAAATTAAAGGAGAATGTATTTAAATGTAACGCATATAAAGCATTTTAGTGTATAAATTTACAGCTTCATACACATAATTTGTTTATCATCATGTGCCTAAGATAATGGTTCTTGCATGTATATCAGTATATAATTAGACTGTAATATGAACCTCCAGTAATTAACTATACCGAAGTTGTTCTGATTATATTGAAATTGTGACTATAATGTATTTTTTAATCGATTCTTAAGAATTTAAATGTTAACATACCATGATATGTTCCAGATGCTTTTTGACATGATTTCCAGGTCTCTGTCAAATTGATATATGTTTTAGGAGACTTGGCTTCTTCAATTGTTGTTGATTTTTTTATGTGTGCTCTTGTGTATACCAGAGCCAGAGGGTTGATGCTTGTCGTCTTCTTCAAAATGTGCTTCCGGTTCGACCTGTCTTGGAGAAGCCTGGAACTGTTGACACAAGTCTGATCTCAGAATATCATCCCATACTTGTATGGCTGCCCGTCTCTCTGAAATCTGTTTTTCTTTTATCCTTTTAGATGGTGTTTCATCAAGTTTATTTTTGCCTGAAGGTGGTGCGTTTTCACTTTTGTCTAGATTTGCCCTCTTTGTAAGAGGTATGTTTCTATCTTCAGTTTTCCTTTCCTTTGGACTATCCACGCTTGTTTTCTTGGGACTCTCACTGTCTTTCTTTTTTGGGGCTAAATTCGACCTGCTGTTCTTGGCTTTCCTTGATTTTTTTTGTTTTTATTCTTCGTCGTTTCACCTCTGTCCCATCATTGTTTTTTTTAATGGTAAATTGAAACAGATCATCTGGTATATCTTTACTTTCACCATCTAGCTTTTCTATGACTTGTTTTTTTTTTTTTTTGCAGCGCTGGCAAATCTGGTCAAATATCGTTCGCTACCTGAAAGACATGACAATGTCGTTTTTAACTACTTTTTAAAAATTAAATAGAAACTTTGTCAAAAGCTCAAATGACCGGGTTGCATAGTAAAATACATTACATAAATACAATTTAAACAACAGATACAGAGTAGATGTCAATGAGACAACAACCCTTAATACGAGTAATGGAGTTTTGAGTGAAATACTCCCCCCTCCCACACACACACTGCAACTATGGTTACCATCACATGGGCTAGACGCGTTTTCATATGTACATATACACCCCCCTAAATTCCTTCAAATGTCTGAAGATTATTTACTGTGCGGTGCGTGGACTATATACAATGTTTGCCAAAGATATGTTTTACTGTGCAGCATTTGTGAATAAACTATTTACATTTTATACTATCAGTTGGTTTACTCTGAATGCCTTATATATAAACTAATGTTGCATAGATTACAATTTTAGTTGCACTGAGTTATCGTGTATGGAACAAAAGAAAACTTTCTTTAGGGACCGACCATTTAACTTGAAATTGGGGGAGGGGGGAGGTTTATGGTTTTGATTTCCATTTTTTTTTAATTTCGTGTGACACAAAAGTCACATATTTTTTCTTCACAATCTAAAATGAAATTGAATGCCAAAAACTCTGGATCAGCTTATTTATATTATCCTCTTCCAAATCAGATTATTATTATTTTTTGTTTTGCAGCTTTGGGAATCAAATTATTTTTTTTATACCTCCTTTTTCTAAAATTGTCCATCCCGTAAAAAAAAGCAAACAAACAAACATGTGTCTGAAATGTAACACAAGAAGATCGAATAGTCTACTTTTGCGATGTTATACTTTGATTTCTTCACAGAAAGTATAATAGTGTCGTTATATTTGCTTTGCTTTTCATAAACAACGATTCGGTAGGTCAAGAGTTACCATTCTTGCAGACCCCACATTTTTCTAAATTTCGATAATATTATCACAAATGTAGACGTTATCGCTACTCAACTCATGACAATATTCAAAGAAGTTTTCATATAAACATGATTGATAGATTGATTTTTGGTGTTTAACGTCACTTTCAACAAAATTTCAGCTATATCATGGCGACCAGTTTTAGTGGTGGAGGAAGCCGGAGAGAACCACCGACCATGGGCAAGCAACTGGTAAACTTTATCACTTGCGGCTGCGAGTCGAATGCATCATTTTTTGTAATTTACAAAGCCGGGCGCGAACCCACGTCATATTGGTGATAGGCTTGTATAGTTGTTAGATCCAGCGACCTAACTCATTGAGCCACCCGGACCCCTCATATAAACAATGCGTAGATTACCAAACATGAGTTGCCATTGGTTTACTTGTAGATCGAAGTCCAATCAGATGGCCGTGTTCAAAACTTGTATTCAAATCTCATGCTCAGCGGTTCGGATTGAAAATACTACCATGTTCACAATAAAACTCACGAGTATATAAGTTATGCTTATGTTGGTAGAGGTCTTGATATTTCCATTTTCATGTAAAAATACAAGTTTGCAACTTTTTAAAACAATCCGATAAAGTGTCTAAGTCCGTACAGGTAAATAAGTCTAGGTGTCAAAATCCATATTACGCAATAAATAGACTTCTTTCATGTTTTCTTAATAATTAACTAATTAAGACATGCTGTGTCTTTGTACACGACTAAAATATGTTTATACAGAACTATATAAAATACAAATATATCGAGAAGGAAAGCTTTTTACTTTATTTTTTTTCTATTTTCATATTAACCGATCATTTTATGCATCTTTACAAATCTTAATGAAATGTAGGTATACCATACTAATCTAATTGTCTTTCAAATGGTTCGTGAATAGTTTTCAGTTCTTTCCTTGAATAAAAAAAATACGCGCCAATTTTAATACATTTTAAAACTATTTTAAACAATCACAATGACATTAAGGCGTTTAAGAAAAGGAGGCAGTTAATTATAAGGAACTGCACTGTGGTAAACCAATTGCATTTTGAAAGAGAGAAAGAAAAGCAGACTTACTAAGTGATTTTTTTTTAGGTTGAGCGGATAATAGCTCAAAGAACAAAATCCAGAAAGGTAATTATTTGTTTGATTTACTTCAGATCGGGTAACCCGTTCAATTTCTAAGGAAATGAACTTCAATTTTGAAATTTTGAAAAAGGTCGCCAAGTCCATTAAAATAAATTGCATCGAATTATTTGCAAAATTGGACAGGCAAGTTTTCTTTTATCAATTTTAATGAAAAATGCTGTAAAATTTAAAGAATTTCATCAAAACTTGAAATCATTTTTCTGTGGGGGATGGTGAGAATCTAGGATTTCATATACATGTGTCGAAAAAAGACCAAAGTCTTAAAAAGATTTATCAAATAAAAAAGAAGGATATGGGGTAAATGCCAAAGAAACAACCCTTATCTATATAACAGAAAAGTTTGATCCCCTGGACAAATATTGACTAGCTTGTATATCAAGATATAGAAACGTACAGTTGAATCATTAAAGTGATGAATATTGATTGATTTGTATCACAAACTATCAATTTAACTGTTAAATCTGTTACACAATATGTGTCACCTTTATGGTTTAATATGCCCAGGGGATAGATATTTAATTAATTAGATCAACTAAACTACTTAAAATATCCGTGTACACAAAAATCTTTGTTTTCTTGGTAGAGAAGTGACTTTCTGATCAAATGGAAAGGTTATGATAAGTATAATTGCACATGGGAGCCATATCCACACATTCCACCTACAGTTAGATCCCAATAGATTAATCCAGCTATATCGAGTGAAAGACTAAACCATGCAGGTTTGACCTTTGAAAAGGCTATTCAAAATGGCCTAAGTTCGAGAATCAATCGTTGTGTTATTGATTTCGATGCTGATATTGTTTCGGTTTGAAGTCTGTCTGTATAGTCGAAGAGAGTGATTTAAAGAAGCTCCCTCGTTCCGTAGGGTGGTATTACAGAATTAATAGGAAAGGCAAAGGATGTAAACTTTCATTTCCTATTCGACTAGTGTACCGTATGTATATGCGCAAAAAATAGAAAACCTGGTTATAGAAAGTCATTTTCCGATGGAAAAACTGATAATTATAAGTTATAAATGTATTGGGGTTATCGCATATTCGTGTATTAATTGAGTTCTGTACTTTTCTGTTATGATATCATTGTACGCATACGGTGTTTTTATTGTTTTAATATTTCTGAATATTTTTATTTCTGGAAGACACAGTTACAAACTGAAATCCTGTAACATGTACATGTATATTTTATTGCCATTATTGTTGTTTAATTATTGCCAGACTGTCAAGATGTCGGATGTTGTTTCAAAGGTAGATAGTTTGAAATTGGAAAACAAAATAAGAATGGGTGATCATTCTCCAAAATTACAAAAACGTATATTGGAAGACCCAAGTCTGAGTTGAACATTTTGTGTTAAAAGTTCATTTTTCAGAGAACTGTCAATGGCCAAAGCAAATTACAGTGCATTCAGTTACACTGATATTGTAAATACGCAATTATCATCTGTTCAATTGAAGTTTTCTGAAAGATTAGAGAATCGATTCGAAGACAATACTAATTATCTTATGAGAAAATTTTAAAAGTTAACAGGAAGAAAACGTTTAAATTATGAAAATGAACTGAATTAGATTGCAGTGTTTTCAAATGAATTAGAAAATGTCCATAACCTCAATTTCAAAATATGTAATTTTAGCGAGGAAAATTTAGAATTAGAAAATAAAATTCAGATCTGCATAAATGTCTCTTGGAAGAAATAAATACAAACGGTAAATTGTGTAAACAAATTGAACATATAAAAATTGTACAAAATGACAATGCCAGTCTAATTGAGTGTGTAAAGTCATTGGAGAAAAAAATTGTAAATCCAAATACTGGAAAACAATTTCAAGAAGTTTCTGATAAAAACAAGGGCAGAAAGTTGAGCGAATTTAAGACAAAAGTAAAGACCGCATTGTGGTTTGCGGAAACATATGGATTAGTACCTCAATCGCTAAAACTATCAAATAATTCATTTGAATCAATTAAAATTGATTTTTCTATTAAACAATATAATTATCAAGATTTAACAAATGAAGAAAAGAAAAAATTTGAAAGATTTAATATTTATTTTAGATAGATTTGGAATCAGTGACAATGCATACAATGAGCTTTCATTTTTTGAAAAAGATTTGCCACGAAAGACAATAATTAATCAATGTCGAGATGAAATTTCTAAATCTTATAAATTACAGAGGACAGCAGGTAATATGCCTGGTGCCTATATCATTTTCAAAGAGAAATTAATAAAATATGTTAAATCAAATGTTAGTACAGATTCACAGGTTCTGAAAGTAAAAATATCAGATGACGGCTCAAAAGTGAGCAGGATATCTAATTTTATTGTTCTGTCTTTTCCAATTGTACAAAACGAGACTCATTTAGCCTCCCTTGATCAGAATGTATTTTGTATTATCAACTGTAAAGAGAATTACGAACAATTGAATACAGCTTGTAAATCGGTAAAAAAAAAAGAACTTATTGCCGAAAAGGGGTTATTTGTTGATGGGAAAAATTATCCTGTCGAGTTTTTATTTGGGGGAGATATGAAGTTTCTTCAAATCATACCGGTATTAGGTTTCGGAAGCTCGTTCAGTACTCACGCATGTCCATGGTGTAGAATACACAAAGGTGATCGAGCTGATATGTCCAAACCATTCAATGGCAAGAACAAACAAAAATATAACTAATGATAGTAAAAGTCACGTTTAAATAAATGTGTTTATGTTATAATAAAAATGAATAGGGGATAAATTTACTATTACAAAAGAGATACTATTAAAACTATATAGAAGTATATTGAAATATTTGGACGTTAGGATAATTCATTTTAATTTGTAATTGCATAACAGTTTAGATTTTTTTAACTAGTTTGGTAGTCCTTAAAAGGAATTTTGCCACTTTGGGATTTGTAACTGTTTACATTGGGTACTGTTCTGCTATGTGGGCACATAAGTTGTTAAAAGCGTCATCGGTGGTCTTCCCCCTACGGTGTCGCCACATTCTTTCATCTAGGTAGGAAGGAAGGGCATCGGCTGAGACGCCCTTCATGGTCTTGAACTTTAGTTTGATTCGTGCCCAACAAGATTCGATGGTCTGTGTGTGGACGCCGGTCTGCGGATCAACAAAATTGACAGAATGGTTGACTGTTACATGATCTAGATGAAGTTTTTCCTGGATACGGTGGTATGCCCTCCATTGGTCTGAGTGTATGATGGCCCCCGGTTGTACCACACGTTGTATAATCGGTAGAAGAGTGTCAGTATCACGTTTGTCCACTGTCTGCATATAGGTGATTTTGAAGCAAAAAGTGTAATATTTGAACTGTTGAATTTTCCCCTTTCTTGAAGAACAATATAATTCCTGAGTTCGTATGGATTGGATAGGCTTTCAAAAATAGATTAAAGCATTAAATGTTTCGTATTTCTACAGCATCCATCGCCGAAAATCACAAAAATTGGTTGGTTTATGCATAGAAATCAGACGAGACATAGTGCACTTTTTAAATTAAATTTGAAGCAAAAAGTTATTTACCGAAACTGAAATAAAAAACATTGTCTTTTTTAGAATTAAAAGGGCTTTTAGATGTGGGGTTAGATGGTTTAATTCATTATTTATTAAAATAGTTACGATGGTTTAATTAAAGAACCCCTATGTTCGCCATGGTTTAATTAAAGAACCCCTATGTTCGCCTATGTAAGTTACAATTTGATAGGTAAATAACGTATCGTGAAAGTCACGTGATGACCGCAATAGCTGGATATACCTATATTTGGAACACACAAACTTTTATAAATAGTGACTGGTTTATTTCATTAGTAAAACAAACGCTTAAAGACCAGTATAATCAACTATGGCACTCACAAACTGAAAATTCCTCAAAAGTCTTTCATTGACGTAGACTCTTTGTTGAACTTTTCTACTATGTGGGGTCTTTAAACTGGATAGTTGATCCCATTAACATTGATTGTTCAGCCTTCACTAACCTACTGGTAAAATCACCAGCATTCTCTTCTACACCTCTTATTCTTTCTTGAACACTAGCTATCTGTCGCTAGAATTGCAGAGGCTATAGAACAGTCTTATTTGCATTATCATGGAGCATGGACTTCCACATATCTAAAGGGCTCGGCTCTATAAATTGTTTCTTTAGTGCTTTGCGTCTCATACCAGTTATTCTGGAGACTGTATGGAGGTCAATAAAATGAATTTGATTTCTAGTCTCTACTATGGTGGATGCCATCCCACTGTCAATTCCTTCAATTTCTGCGAGCTCGTCTGCGGTAGCAGATATTATGTCTATCAACTTATGAGCCATGATGTAAACAGAATTTGTTTTTCAATGTCCTTTTATCTTTTAATTCACCCAGATGAAGACTAAATTTAAACCAAACGATTATATGTATTTATATTGTATTATAATATCATAAATAACTTTCCCTTTTTAGACAATTCACAATTTTATTGATGGAAAAACACGTGAAAATTGTCAAGTCCGATTGTTTACAATTTGTAAAAATTATTTCCGGTTATGACATGCGCAGAACGGCAACTTCCGTCTTGCTGGATTCAGACGAAATCAGCAATATGGCGGAAACGAAATGGCGAAATGAAATATTCCGTCGCGAAAGAAAAATTATGTCCGGTGTCGGAATATCGAATGAAATATATATTTATGATCGCCTCTGTGTGGGGAATCTAATCAGTATAGTGCTCACTCAATAGCAAGCATGGAACTGAAATAAATCAATCAATGTGAGTTGATGACGTGAGACAAATATTCCCACGCGGTTAAATTTGAATGACAGGCAGATCCTGTCGACGACGCCAATGTCGTGGAATCCGAGGGATTACATGTGTTATGATATGAAATATCAAGGTGAAATGGGCACTCACCATGAATAATGATTCGTCTTCTGTAAATCTACAGACAACAGCAAAGAAGACACAATATTTAATACAGCAGCATGCAGCAGTTGACGATCAAGGGAAGTAATTCATGACGTCACGTGCTCAGGTAAAATGGCAAAGGGTAAAGTGTGGACTGG
>MJUT01064003.1:637463-647670 GCA_002080005.1 Gigantidas platifrons
AAAAATACTTTACAACGAAATATAATGTCAAAAATATTTTTATTTGTGACGTCACAGAAAAGTTTTTGCATTACTTGTTCTGTATTAAAATACCACAAAAGGCACCGTAATATAAGATTGTTATTTTCGAATTATGGGCCCATATGAGCATAACAATCAAACATCAAATAAAGTTAATAATGCAATAAACAATAATCAATAATATTAAAGAAAATATAAGGCAGTACACAGTATTGAAAATGATTCGGATTCAGTAATACTGTCAATGGGCTCTGCCCAGATTCCATCCACTGTACAATGGGAGATAACTCCGATTGTACAGTGTTGGAAATCCCACCGAGCTTTGCAAATAAAAGAAACATAATGCATATAAATCAGTGCATCTGAGAACAATGGGAGACTCCACATATCAAACCATCGTTTCTCGCATTTAAAAGTTTTCATATATTATATCACCTTTTTTTTAAAAGTAATATGGTTTTTTTTTACGTTTCCCAATACGTTTGACAGATGATTTCATTTCAAGGACTTTGATAACTATTAAAAATTCATGTCTAAGATTGATAAAAATGTGTTTATAAAAACTTGTGTCAATTGATCTAATTACTGCAGTCAGGGTCCGGGTGGCTCAATGAGTTAGGTAGTTGGATTACCTAACAACTCATACAAGCCTATCACCAATACGGCGTGGATTCGCGCCAGTGGGAGCGCCAACCACCATTTCCGTACCTCCAGTCATGTTACGTATTGTCCACAGATTCAAGGAAGAATACTCCAATATTGGTATAGATGGCGCTCGCGGCGCTTCACGTCATTTATTTGTTTACGTTACATGCGTGTGTTTTTTTTATAAAATAAAGTAGAAAAAATAATAAACTATGCATATTTTTTTAATTTGTTGGTATCTTAAGTATGTTTACTATATGATTGAATCGTACTTATCATTAACTGTGAAATGTATATCTTATAATTGGCTTTGAAAATCGGAAATTGCTTTGATGTTTTTGGAAATAAAATTATGGCGGGTAAATACCCTGGTCTAATTATAACTGACTATTAAGCATCCTATTGGTTGTTTAAATATAAAATGATCAAAAATAGATATGAAAAGGATTAGAGATTCCAAAAAAATGCATAATTACCCATCATTCATTGCAAATATGCTAGAGAGGCTGTGTGTAGAAAGGTTAAAATCTGTTGTTTACATCGAGACTCGACTAGAGAAAACGGTTTTATAAGATCTTTAACTCACTTTAAATGTTTTTTATTTGTTTTACAGTGGATCTGGATTCTGGATACATTCATATTTAACAATTGTTCAGTTATTTATATATATTTTTAGAACAATTACACCATAATTTCCATAAATAACTCAAGAATGGCAAGATGTCATCAAGTAAATGGTCATGCACACTGTTTTGTGTTTATGATTTTGCTTAAGTTTTATTTCCGTCTTGTTTATTATTGTAATGAAGAAAGATTTCTTCACTTCCAGTTCCATGGCCAAGCTTTTTGTGTAATTTCTTGAGCAACCTCGTGATCAAACAAATGCTTTAAATTGTCAATCAAGACGCCCACAATGTCAACCAGCAGTATAGTCCGTTTGACTTCTATAAAACCTACAGAAAAAAATCCTTAAAAATCCAGTTTTCAAATCAACAGTTTTTGTCTAGATGTATATTAATGTAAGATATATACGAACTCTGACAATGAATTTCAAAATTTTTCGTCCATTATTAAAAAAGTTATCCATTAGGTCTCTATGTTAATTATATTTTCTGAAGTGTAAAAATCTGGCTGGAGTGAGTATTTTTCGTGTCAGTATCATTTTGAACTGTCAGTCTTGATAACGCGTCTGCATTATTGTGTCTCTTAGTACTTTTATATTCAATATCATACGTGAATCCAGAAAGAAAAATAGCATAACGTTGTAATCTAGCTGCAGTAGTGACAGGTATTGATTTCTCTGGATTAAAGATTGTGGTTAATGGCATATGATCAGTTAATAATGTAAATTTCCTACCGTACAAATATGTGTGAAATTTCTTCACTCCCCACATTATTCCAAGAGCTTCCTTCTGAATTTGCGCATAGTTCTTTTCCGACTTTGTAAGACTTCTTGACGCGAACGCAATCGGTCATTCAGATCCATCCAGCATAACATGAGACAGTACTGCCCCCAGTCCGAACGGTGACGCATCACAAGCTAAGCGTACCGGTAAATCAGGGTTGTAATGTGTAAGCACTTGATTTGAGGTAATCATTGTTTTTGTGTCCTCAAACGCTTTCTCACATTTATCTGTCCAGACTCATTTTCTGTCCTTTTCAAGCAGTTCGTTTAATGGTTTCAGTACAGTCGCAGAATTCGGTAAAAACCTGTGGTAATAATTTACTAGTCCTAAAAAAGCTCGCAATTCCTTTACATTTTTCGGGGTCGGTGTTTCCCTTACAGCTTGTATTTTGTCCGCTGTTTTTCTCAGTCCCTCTGCACTGATTTCATGTCCGCAATAGGTAACCCTATCCTTTAAAAAATAACACTTCTGTAAGTTCGCCCTCAAGCCATAGTTCTGAAGTATGTTTCTCAAGTTATGCAAGTGCATCTCATCACTAGATCCCGTGATAATCATGTCATCTAACATACACTGAACTCCACCAAGTCCATTAAGTACTTGGTCAATCGTTCTTTGACATATAGCTGGGGCTGACGCTATCCCAAATAATAGTCTGTTATATCGATAGAGTCCCCTGTGTGTGTTTATTGTCATTAACGGTTTTGACTCATCATCTACTTCCAGATGTAAATAAGCCTGACGAAGATCAATCTTTGTGAATTTCTGTCCTCCTGCAAGTGTTGCAAAAATTTCATCAATTCGCGGGAGCGTGTATTGGTCCACTTTAAGCATTGGATTTACTGTTGTTTTGAAATCTCCACAGATACGTACGGAACCATTCGGTTTCATTACGGGGACTATCGGGGATGCCCATTCACTTGTGTCAACTTTTGACAATATTCCTTCATTTTCCAATCGGGAAAGTTCACGTTTCACTTGCGGTTTAATTGAGAACGGTACGGGTCTTGCCTTAACAAACTTCGGATTTGCATTTTCCTTCAGTGTAAGCTTAGCTTTTATTTCAGCAACACATCCTATTCCATCACTGAAAACATTTGAATATTCCTTCAGAAGTAAATCCAAATTTTCACTTGTATTCCTGGATACGGATATTTTATTTATCCACATAAGATTTTTCCAATCAAGATTGATTTTCTTGAGCCACTCTCGACCAAATAATGCAGGGCCACCTTTATCCACTACATACAATTTAAGACTTTCACACTGACCATCATATTTCACTTGAACATTAATATATCCCTTGGGAATCAATAATTCGTCTGAATATGTTTTCAGTGTGATTTTTGCACTTTCTAGCTTTTCATTTTGAAAATACCTTTTGTAATCTAGCACAGAAATTATTGATACGGCTGAACCGGTATCGAGCTCCATTTTAATCTCTTTTCCATTCACGTTTGGTGTAATCCAAATTGAATCTTGTGCGTTTTTATTTTTCACACAATTAATTCCCAAATAATCATCATCATCACTACACTCTTCATTATGTACTGCATGAATTTTCTTTTGTGGTCTTGGTTTTGATTTCACAGCTGATTTGCACGCTTTACGTCCTCTTTTATTGCAGTTGTGACATATAACGTCTTTAAATTTGCAATTGTCCGGTCGGTGATTCACTCCATTGCACGGGTAACAAACAAGCGATTTATGTTTTCCTGTCTTCCCTGACGACGTCGGTCTGTGATGTCTTTGTACCATATTTACGGAACTTTCAGGATTTTATTTTCCTCTCAGTTCAATTGCATCCTTGTTTGCAGTTTCAACAGCTACAGCAATTTCAATAGCTTTGACAAATGTCAAGTCCGCAACAGCTAACAATTTCTTCTGTGTATGTTCATCTTTAAGTCCAACAACAAACTGGTCTCTTAAAGATTCATTTAGAGTTCCGAACTCACAATATTCTGCTAATCGTCTAAGTTCAGCTACGTACTTATTTACTGTCTCCCCTTGTAACTGGTAACGTTTATAAAATCGGAACCTTTCTGCAACAATTAACGGCTTCGGACTTAAATGGTCCTTTAGAAGTTTTATAATTACATCGTAAGTTTTTGTTGCCGGTTTGTCTGGTAACGTTAAATTTCTTAAAAGTCCATAGGTTTTTCCACCTAATAATGTCAATAATGCTGGAACTTTCTTGTCATCATCTATTTCATTTACTGTAAAATACTGTTCCAATCTCTCAACATAGGAGTTCCACGATTCAACACTATCGTCAAACGGTTCTATTTTACCAATACATCCAGTTGCCATATTGTCCAATTAACCAAGGAAATTTCACAGAAACAAGATAGGAAAAGTCCTCCGAATTAATTTAAACAATGAACGGCCATCCTCGTCGCCAAAATTGTTGTGTATTTGACTAAATAATTTCTATGTTCTTTAATACCATTAAAGAAATAAAACACGACTGCATTCTAAGATTACATTTACTAAGACTAAACTTTCTCATGAATTTTACATTGCATGCTGAAGCTTAGAAGATAGAATCAAGATGTCAATTTTCCCAGGATATAAAAAATATATAATCTGTTTACAATATGGTAAATGATATCTTGAAAGTAAAAGTTCACGGCGGGTCACACACATCATTAAGTGATAAAGCATTAATCAAGTTAATGTCTTTCTTGAGAATAAACATTAGTAAAGATAACATGGCAATACACTATAAGTTGCTTGCCCATGGTCGGTGGTTCTCTCCGGCTTCCTCCACCACTAAAACTGGTCGCCACGATATAGCTGAAAAATTGTTGAAAGTGACGTTAAAACACCAAAAATCAAAAAAAAAAAATTACTGCAGTCAATGTGAACCCATGTGAAAATTAGAATGAGATTAAGTTATCGTGTACATAACAATCAACAGCTAGCACAATCAACTTAATACTAGCCTGATCATGTATGATCATAACTGACAAGTGGTTTTTTTTTTAAATTGTCAGTATATAATGAGCTAATTTATTAAAGAGAAATAAGATATTTTCTTAAATATTTTTATTAGAGATGATATAATATAAAAAGGCAAAAAGAAATAGTTAATATGAAACATAAGACAAGCACAGTAATATCATTATCATAACATCAGCACATCTATTCATTCAAATTCAACATGATATGAAAAACGCACATGTATAGAAACAGTTAATATAGAACAGACAAGCACAAAAAATATCATTATTATAACATCAGCACACATATATTCATTCAAATTCTACACGATATGAAAACCCACATCGAAATAATTAATATAGAACATAGACAAACATTAGAAATATCATTATCATAACATCAGCACATATATACATCTATTCATTCAATGTCACTGAACACTCTACACACCAGGAGCATAAAGGCTGCCACACTTCTTCATTAGATGACTAGCTGTAATCTTGTTGCTGGCGTAGTCGTCCCATAACTGCAAGATTTTCCCCTGGACCATCTTTGTCGGCGACGTAGTTTGCCTTCAGGTATCATTTTCAGTTGCAGCGGTATCTTGGCTTCTTCCTTATACATTAGTTCGACCATGAACTGAAATATTGTTGAAAGTGGCATTAAAACAAATTGATATTTGCGTTTGGTTTTTTTATTATCATTATAGTATAGATAATTACCAAATAATTATAATAGTAATAATAACTAGGAACACAATTGTTCAGAGAACAATCGCAAGGTCTTTCACGACCTTAATAATTATGATGATTACAATAATGAGGAAAATATAATCACTTACCTCCTTTGTTATTTTCACTGTTGACATAATACCAGGTTTGAAAGCATGCAAAGTGGGTGTTTCTGGTTGAATAGCTGTCGCCACGCTGAACCACCACAATTGGGCATGTCACAGTCTTATTACGGACACTGCACCGCCATTCTGTTGAGTTGGAGTTCTGTCATTTTATGGTAAATGTGAACCCATGACTGGAAACCAGCTTCCTTTTTGAGCGTTGTGTACCCGAATCTACCAAGGTGAATGTTTCTTCAGCCTCCAGTGTTGTAACTTGATCGATAGGATCTGTAAAATATAATATTAATTTGAATTATTATAAACTTTGACACTTCCCGGTCCTTTCCTCATTAACGACTTATTACCGGGTTTGTAACTAGATTAACACGACGGGTGTGACTAGTAGTATAGGAACTGCTGACCCTTCCGGAGCACCTGAGTTCACCCCCGGTTTTTAGTGGGGTTCGTGTTACTCGATCATTAGTTTTATATGTATGTTTTGTCGATCGTTGTTTGTCCTTTTTCTTTTTGCCATTGTGTTGTCTCTTCTTCGATATACGGTTTCTGATTACCCCTTTGGTATCTTCAAACTCTTCTTACATTTATAAGAAATATACTGATTGTTTTTCTCAATTACAATGTAGTTAATTTGTAAAAAAAAATCTTGTGAACATCGATTCCATATATACAATTTCAAATTGAGATTTACTCACACTTCTGCAGTTTCCGTTGGGATGCTAAATGACTGTCTGGTGATGTCAAACGATGACTGGTTATTACTGCGTTCTGTATCCTGTTCACTCCAGTCAAGACCGTCGGAATGTTGAAAGGGTTGTTCGGTTTTTTCAGCTGCCGGATGCTGTGTAAAACTGCTGTTGGGTGATGCCACATGCTGGCCACTCGTATCTTGATTTGAACTTATATTAACAGAATTGTCTTTAAAAATTGGTACAAAGTGGTTTGGTGTCCAGGTTCCGCACGGGTTTGAGGTAATATCTGTATGGGTCCACATTATATTAATATTGGTGATTCGCTGCCATACGGTCAACAAATATACCCCAATAATAGGTGTGTATTAAAGTGGTAATAAAACATTCATGATTTAATTATAATGACAATATCTAATGTTTTAACTGGTGATCTGTTCGATGGAACTTTGCAACAAAAAATCATAGTTGTGGATAAAATGATTTTCAAAACAGAAATAAAATTAGAAAATTAATGAACCGATTTTTAAATAAATAATTTTCTTAATACTTCAGCAACTAAAAATAATTTGAAAGGAATGTATTTAAAAGAAATTGTGTAGGCGCGAAAATACAATGTGTGAAAAAATGAATTAATGGACAACAAAACCCAATTTTGACAAAATCCTGTTAACAGTTAATTCTTTTAAATTTTTATATTTATCAAAGACAACTTGATAGTACATATTGTCATCTTTAAGATATATATTTTTTTAATTTATGTTTTGTTTAATGACAAACTTTTCCAATAACCATGAAGCTTATACAAACAAAAATAATACATAATGCTTAAATGAAATTTCATAATTTATAAGCTCTGAATATTTTTTTCTTAAATTATTTATTTTTAATTTTTGATATTAATTTTACTGTAAATGATAGGAAATATGAGAACAAAATCACGTCCTAGTCACATTTTTGGTCACAAGAAATATTATCATTTAATAAATAATTCATTTTCACTAAAAGATGATAATTATCTTTTAAATAAATAATAAATATACACATATAAATATTGAACAATTCTATAAAACAATAATACGGTCCGAATTGTCGTAACATACGGGCCGACTAGTCTTCGCTTACGGGCCGAGTTGTCCTCAGTTACGGGCCGAGTTGTCCTCGGTTACGGGCAGAGTTGTCCTCTGTTACGGGCCGAGTTGTCTGGCATTCCTATGAAATATATAATATTAATATCTTTATTTATCATCAAACATACAAATTGTTGTGTAATGTCCATAAAGTTAAAATTTGGGACCTCCCTTTCCATGAATAATCTAATTTTATTATTATTTATTTTAAATAAGTTGCAATCTAGGAGAAAATGTGGTTCATCTTCTATTGCAGTGCAGGATTTGCATAGCCGTTCTTCTCTTTTAAGTTTCTTATATCTCTTTCTATTTCTAGTCTTGTAAATGCTTTTTCTTTTATTTTAATTTTTTTTATTGTAAATAGGTAGAATTCTGCACAAAAAGAGATTTTAAAGGATGAATAAGTGTCTAATTTAGAGCTTCTCTTCATGTTTATTTTCCAAAATTCTTCACATTGTTTTATAATATGGGACTGTTCATTCATTCATTCATATTTATTCAGGCAAACATCAAACACACACATTTAAACAAAAAACGTCTAAAAAGTAATCATTTGTTTACTTGTTTCTTTATTACTGTAATGGTTCCCCTTAATCAATAATTTTCAGGGGGCATTCGTGGTCATGATCGTATGGTAGTTGGATTTACTACCTATGATATCACCACTACCGTTGCGAGTTCGAACCCCGCTTATGTGAGGTGTACTCGATACATAATGATGTGATAAAAATTTGTCAGTGACTTGCGGCGGGTGCTGTTTTTGTTCCCGGTTTCCCACCACGATTTTTCAGCTCTATTTGGTGCATTGTCCTTATGTTTGATGTTAACAAAGCGAATGACATAACAGTTAAAAATACTGAAATCACCATTTCCAAAACAAACATTTTCATTTCATCGTCAACATCAACACTATGGGGCAAGTTGCCCGAGTAAAACACGGAATCAGAAGACATCCAGATCATAGGCCCGATTATTACATAATCTAGTCCTGCGGAGGAAAATATGGGTTATATGTACAAGTAGTAAAAAGATAAAAACATAGAAAGTATCTTATCTAACTATCTTTTTGTATATAAATTAATTTCTTTTTAAAAATTTCAATATTGTGTCGCCTGCGACATTTGTAAATAAACTATATAAATTGTTGCCATAATAGAAATGAATCATGATGAAATGCTGTACATAAATCATTAACTTAAAATACTTTCTCCATTGCACCTAGTATAATATTAATTGTCACTAGTCACACGGATTCCAGTTGGTAGTAGTGGTGCCACAGAAGGGAATTGTTTGATTTCTCCTGACTTTGTCAACAATTTTACATCTTAACTGCCATATATAGATAGAAGAATGTCAGTACTTTTTGTCAGAGCCATGTCATAAATTTGTCAGAGCCATGTCATAAATATTAACAGGGATCTCCTTGATGGTTCTGATCTTATAATTATTGTATTGACCAATCCTGGTCAAGCGCGTACTAATTAGCCGCATGTGTGATTACTGGGTCACTTTTCAATTGCGGTTTGGATGCTGATAGACGCCATTTTATATTTTAACATAAAACATTAAGTCGGAGATTTTAAATACCCACCCACATGTAAATATAGTTGTATTTGTAGGTGGCGGTTTTATTCCCCACCTTTGCAGACCATTGTCATTTATTCAACTTTCAATTATTGCATAACCTATTATTTAACTCTATTTGTTTATGATAGATATGTTTTTGTTGATTAAATGATCTTTTTCGCAAACATTGGGTTTATTTTACTGCAAATGAACTCGGACTCCTTGGATAGACGGGGGGAGTAGCTTCTTCCGTTGGGTAAAAGTGTGTGATAGTATTAATTGAGACCTTTGTTATTCCTCGATTGTCATTAATTCTTGCAGAAATTTGGCTGACAAAAATTATATTCAGTGCATGAAGGTCAATTTCCTCACTGTCAATATCAAGCTTTTCCTGTAGTGGTTGCTTTCAAGCAAGGGCTACCAATTTTCCATTTCTCGTTTTAGCAATGCAAATTAACTGTATATATGTTTTTCTGTTAAAACAGTCTGCTTTGAAGTAAACATTTTGTAGAATTATTTTTTTTTCATATAAATAAAGCATAGTATTTTATTTAGCTTCACAGAGAAATAAAAACATTAGTGGATTTTTTCAATCAGGAAAAAGCTTGTAATATTTGTCAATTTTCTTTCGTATTTTGCGCAAAAGACAAGTTTAAATTTGGCGCAAAATTGTTATCCGATCATTTTTACGTGTCCGGTCTGGAGTGATTCTTTTTCTTATATTTCAAATATTGATATTTTCGTTCATTAAAGTGTTCCTGAGATTGCGACTTTGTTTGTCAATGTCCTTGAACTTCATCATAGCATGGAAGAACGAAAAATGATACAATAAAAGTGTTTTGATCTGGCGTAACACGTTAGTTTTTATGAAATCCTATGCCGGAAATTGACAAATCAATTTAAAAGCCGAAATCGGATGCCGGACAAAATACTGTCTGAGAGAATCACTTTAAATCG
>MJUT01064003.1:647847-662045 GCA_002080005.1 Gigantidas platifrons
GAGATTGCGACTTTGTTTGTCAATGTCCTTGAACTTCATCATAGCATGGAAGAACGAAAAATGATACAATAAAAGTGTTTTGATCTGGCGTATCACGTTAGTTTTTATGAAATCCTCTGCCGGAAATTGATAAATAAATTTAAAAGCCGAAATCGGATGCCGGACAAAATACTGTCTGAGAGAATCACTTTAAATCGCCAATGAAATAACAGATCTTTTCCGACGTGAACGGAAACGAGACATGGACGCGACGGAAGATCTCGAACAAGTTTTTTTGTTTACAAAATTTACGAAATCAAATGACAGAGCAATACCGGACAATCGGCCTTGACATCAAAGGTTTTTATCGGACCGGCAGTCATTTTACCGAACCTGTCCGTCGGTTTTTCACTGTCTTAAGTCAGTTTCATTTCCACTGTTGAAACTTGAAAAAAAAAGATTTTAAAATCTATGGGCTGGTATCACTTCTTTTTTTAATGACTTTGGAATATGATTTTGCACACTTTCATTTGTCAGACTGGGTGAGCTGAGAAGCCATTTTACTGATGTGTCCTTCCTTCTACTTACTGCAACATGTACTCCTCCAATGCTACCATTTGTTAAACCCCCTCGTCGAGTCAATCTCTCAGATTATGTTGTAGGTTATGATTTGATTCCTATTTTTGCTTCATGTGACTGCAAATTACTCTTTTCATATATTGTTCAAAAAATGTACAAGGTATATCAAAAACAATTTGAAAGATATTCAGACCAATTGATACAAAAAAATGCAGAATCTTAGAAAGAGATGGGAGATGGATATCCAAAATATCAAGTACATGTTCTCATAATGAAATGTTTGTGACCTGATGCTAAACAATCAGGACACGTCTGTTATAGGCTCATTCATATAATGATATACTTACAATGATAATTTGGATTGTGCACGTTTATTTGTCAAGGATCCCTTTACAGCACTTGACAAGACTGGAGATTTGGTTTCAATTTGACCTAATGTCTTCAACCATGTAAAGTTCTCGAGAGAATCCTGCGAAACCTTTGACGTTAAAAATAAGTCAGATTGTTTCAAGGCCTTCATTTCTTGATCAACAGCAATTTTAACACATTTAACAAATCCTTCCTTGGCTGCCTTACTTTTAAGAATCAGTTTTTTGAAACGGGTGAAATATTTGGTTTCTCTAAGATTTGATACAGCTTTCTCAACAAAGGATGATTTCTTGCGACTTTGTGATTTAGAAGAGGATACTGAAGATGTTGTTGAATTGTTCAATTTTTTCTTTAAGAGAACAAAAGAGTGACGACTTGAAAATGCCCCTCTTGCTGTTTGGGGTTGAAGTTTGAGCTGAAGTCTTCCTCTTTCCTAGATATGACGATTGGGATTTTTTGGATTGCAATTTATTGACAGCAGAAATAGTTCCAGTTTTACAATTCTGAACTTTTTGGCACATGCATTACACATCAACAAATTCTTTTCTGGAGTTGTAGGGACATTCAAAGTACTTTCCAATATATTTCGAAATGACACAGAAGTGGGTTTTTTTTAACTGTCAATAAATTTTCTCTTAAAACACTTATTCCTCTTCTCAAACAAATTCCCACAATTAATACAATGATCCTCCATCTCTTTCTTTTTCAACATTGTAACCTTGGACAAAAAAGGAAAGGGTAAAATGTTGAATGAAGTGATAAGTCAAAACAAAGGAGTTTGTTGTGTTTTTTATTGAAAAATGTTTATTAAATGGTTAAAATCTCAATTTCTTTTCGAAATCGTCGGAAAACCATGTTCGGTAAAATGTAAATAAACCGAACACGTGTACTTCCTTGTTAGAGTTATTTTCGGAAAATCACGTGACCTCCAAAACGAGATTATCGGAGAAGCAAGATGGCCGATGAAGAAGGCGGGTTTTGTTACTATCGGAGACAATTGTTATGATAATGAGCTGGAAATGAATAATAATAGTTAAGTAAGTATGGAATAATGTAGATAAATATCTAACGAAACGAAATATATATGTTGGACCGTTCTCGCACCCGATTTCATGACAAAAATATGCGAAAAGGCGGCGCAATATTTTCACTGCGCAGAGTCGAAAGTTTTAGTTATAGAGAAATCCGTAGCTCTATGGTCCGCAAATAACAAAAAATAAATAAAACCAGGGCAAGGACAAAAAGAGCTACGGTTTCGCAGCTAGTCTCAAAGCACCTTCACTGGCAATATCAACTAAGTGGTCATTCAGTTTTAACCTTAGCTTCATAATTGTCTGTCACTGAATGACAATAGCACAAATAGGTGTGCCGCTTAATAACAATACCAAGTACTGACGTTAGCAACAACCTTGTCCGTCAAAATTTTGAAGTTAGCAATATGGGATTCACTCCAATTAACCAAGTATGAAATTTACCTTACTCTGTAATCAAACCATTTCAGGAGGTCTTTACAAGTCATCATCTTTCATGAACAAATTCTGTACAAGCCTTTGGTTTCCATATTTTCTTTGTTGCTAAAGTCTATACAAATTCCGTCCAAATTGTACATTAGCAACATCAACTTTTTAAACATTATTTTAATCATTAATAAAAGGGTTCGTGTTTTAATTTTTTTTTAGTTGGCCAAAGTTAATATTTACAACATCTCTCAACTTAGTGCTTGAAATATGACTTGTCACAGTTTGGTAAGTGTGCACTTTTCCCTGGAAGATGATATTTACTCTACATCTCCTGTTATTCCATTTATGTATTTTGGCAGTTACTACATTTCACGCTGGTACATGTATTTCACTAGAAATAAACAACTTAATGTACCTAAGGTGCTGTCACAACGCATCCAAACTTTAATGGCCCATTTTACTGGCTTGGAGGGTATATACTGTTTTGCCGAGAATCTTCATATGTAGGCAATCATACCATCATCTATGCTTTGGTTCTTCTTAGGTTTATACACTGTTAGACATCGATCTCAAACAGAATCAAGCAGAGGTCTGACCTTACACAGCTTACCCTGTGGATTTTTACGCCCTGAACCATTTGCATGGAGATACTGATTAATATTTTCATAACGTCTGACTGGCATGATTTCTTTAACACCTGTGTTTCCAAGATACTTGTTGCTACTCCACAACAAATTTGTAATCTGGAACTTGTGCAATTCCCATAAGAATAATGATACCTATAAAATAATAAGGAAAGACTCCAAATTAATATTTTTATTGTTTTTTTTCTCTCTCAGTTATTCATGATCTATAAAATCGTAGGGAAAGCCTCCAAATTGTGATCTGGCTTGTTCCTCTGTTGTATGTATGCATATGTATTCGGCTCATCTACTAATTTGTTGATCAGTTTGAGACAAATCCTTAAAATAGTCAATTTCTTTGGCGTCCATTGGCAACAGAACTTGGGGTCCTATCCGCTCTGTAAATTCTTCCACGTTTAAATTCTGTTCAACTTCAAGCACTATAAAAATCCAACTAAGCGTGTTGATCTAGTACAAAGCGAACCTCATCATCATATCATTAAAAATAAACCTGTTCTCGCCATGGTATAGCTGAAAAATTGCCGAGTTGGCGTTCAACAAGAATAACTCGCTCAACATCTTTACACAACTGTCCCAATAGTAATGTACCATATATGATATACTGTGTCAACATAATTTTATGAGCGTTTCTGATGAGTGTTTTCAGGATTATATGTTTTCTCATTACATTTACCATCTCACGCACAAAAAGGAAATAAAATCTCTGCCGGATACCACCACGATTAATTTTATCAATCCAGTCAGTGTATGTTTTGTAGATCGTTGTTTGTGACCTTTGGCCATTGTGTTGTCTTCCATGTACAATTTCTTATTTCCCCTTTTGGCATCTTCAAACTCTTCTTCATAGATTTAACACGACGGGTGTCACTAGTGGAACAGGAACTGCCTACTCTTCCGGAGCACATGAGTTCACCCCTGGTTGTTAGTGGGTTTCATGTTACTCGATATTTCGTTTTATTTATATGTTTTGTAGATCGTTGTTTGTCCTTTTCCTTTTGGCCATTGTATTGTCTATCCTTCGATTTACGGATTCTGATTACCCCTTTGGCATCTTCAAACTCTTCTTAGTAGCTGTTTCATTGTTCTTTATGAAAATTTGTAACAATTTAACAACTTTAATATAGGTCTGTTATTTTTCTATTAAAAACATGTTTTTATTGAAAAGAGAACAAAACCAGCAACCAAATAGAGAACGTTTTGATCATTATAACTGATTGTCACCTCTTTATCCATTTTATCTGTACTGCATGCCAGTGCTTCTGGACGGAAAACAAATGTCATGATCTCCGAGGAAAATTGTCGTATGAAACAGACGAACAATAAGAGGTTATCAGTTTCCTCCGTTACACATTCATCTGAAAGTACTTTTCTTAAAATGTCCAGCAAACTCTAAATCATATCTTATAGAATTCAAGCCCTGGCCCCTTTCAACACTGCAGCCCGGTTTACCAGTCTTGCATTTGTACTGCCGTAAAGCACCACAGCCCGGTATACCGGGCTGCGCATGATCCTATATTTAGAAGGACACTATTGACTTTTTCTCCATTTTAAGGACAAATATAGAAAATATTGATCTATTATTATCGTAGGAAAAATTTGAAATTTTGTAGACATAATGGCGGACGCAGATAGTGAAAATTAGTTCTCTGGAGACGAAATATTTGATGATGTGGGAGGATGTGATTTAATTAACATTAATAGAGTTGATAGAAATGAATTAGAGACAATGGCTAACCTGGTCGGCGATAGTGGCGGCGCACATTTACGAACGAGAGTTTGACACTTGGAGAAAAAAAAAATCTTAGGAACATTCACGAATTTGAAGAACGAGTAGGTCCAGTAAGGAACCTCGACACTTCAGCATCTATCCTCAACTATTTTCAGTGTTCTTAGACGGAAGATGTATTTGAAATCGTCGTGAATTTCCATAATCTGAACGCCCTCGGTAAGCGAGCTGCCAATGCAGATCACAAGGGTGTATGAACTGAGGTGACAATCCCCGAGATTAAGGCGTTTTACGGACTTCTTATACTAATTGGATGTTATGAAATTTGAAAGGGAAGAACTTCATTGGCCTGACAATACAAAATTTCGCCTTGTTAGATACAAATTTGGTGAAATAATGCCTCGTGACAGATTTGTTCAGATCAAACTTTACCTCCGCTTCAGTGATGACACAGGTGACAAAATCAAGGCGACAAACTACACAAAATTAGATTCATTCTTGATAAATACAGGGACAAATGTCATAGATTCATTCTTGATAAATACAGGGACAAATGTCAAAGTGAATACATACCACACAGAGAAGTTAGTGTGAATGAGGCATTGATCCCATTCAAAGGGCGTCTAGGTATGAAACGATATATGAAAGACAAGTCAGTAAAATTTGGGATAACAATGTGGGTTGCTGCTGATACAGTTTCTGTCTATTGTGTTAACTTTGAAATCTATGACAGCTATCAACAGAACATTTGGACTCATCAAGGGTTGTCATTGAACTCACAAAATTCTTAGAAAAAAAAGACAAGTTCTAAACTAGTCCGCAACTGGTCGACTATCTCTTCTCTTGTGATACTTACCTCTGCAGTACTGTCAGAACCAACTGAAAAGGAGTTCCAAAGCCCCTTGGTAAATCTAAAGCTGAACAAAGGAGACTTTCATTGGCTTGTGCTAAGGCCTCTGCTGGCATCTTTTTGGAAAGATAATAGAATTCGGTTGTTTCGAATCATGTCAATTCCGACCACGTTCCGTCTTTTTCGTGTCTTGACGTCTGAACAAATAGTCAGGCGACTTCCGCTGTTTACGCTATTGACTGTGACAACGTCAGCATATCATAGTCGTAGATGCGGTAGATTATAAGTAATTGTAATATGGAGACGCCAAGGAAACCGCTGAATAAATACTGGTGTTCGGTACCCCACTATCTGTATTATATAAGAAATATATACATAAAGCAGATCGTTTTCCTTTCATGATGCTGACAGCCGCAAATAAAGAAAGAAAACAAATTTAATTTTAAAGAATTATTTGTCTCTGCGTTGAAGTCTTTGATACAAATAAAATAATTTAATTGATATCTGTCTTTTACAGAAAATGTTAAGATATTTTTAACTTGAGAATCGAACTTTAAAACGGCACATATCGATTGGAGTTTTTGTTGTGTACATTGACACCGGAAGCTCAGGACCAGCAGTTCCATCGAAATCACGTGATCTGGCAGACGAAAATAACAAAATTTTGACGGAATGGAAATGATTCGAAACAACCGAATTGTATACTACCTGTCTACATTTCCTGCCACTGAGGATGGACAGCTTCGTACGAACCGAAAAAAACAAAACCAAAGATGGGACACAAAACGAGTAAACCGCCACACCGACTCAAAAGCCATATGCTCCGCATATGGGAGGTGTATATAGATTGGATCAGATGACAAGGGTCAACAATCAAACGAAAAGTACACGTATGAATAGAAAACATAGAGGTTAAACTTCGAGAGGTATGGATATATAATGATTATGTCCTTCAAATTAGAGCTACCACATAGCCTCATTTGGTGACTTTTCTAGAAAGGCCAAGAACTGACGATGAGGAAGTCAGATTTGATTGTACAGAACATTGGCCGAAAGCCGCAGGTGGAAACGATCATGTTTGTGTTGTGTGTAACAAAAACCACAGGAACTACAATGTACTTGGCCAGTCATCCATGCTGCTTTTACAAAGACAATCCTTTTAAGAAAACAAAGACTAACAAGGCTTGCCAGAAATGTGATGTACATCTGTGCTGTAATGCCACGAACTCTTGTTTTGTCGACTACCACACAAACGTGTACTACTAGTATTGACAGCCAAATTTGTTCTCAATATGATATTAGATACAAATGTCACCGGTACTTAATCTTTTTGTCAACTTTTGTTCAATGTCATTATCATTTATAAAGTGTAAATTACAAATGAAACACTTGCTAATTGGCTTGAATTGAAATGAATTGGGTAAAAGGAATAGAAACCAATCAAACAAGTATTTTTATTGACCAATAACTGATAATGACCTTTATATAAACGTTACCCAAGGGACAATAAAAAATGGACAAACCAGAGAAACAGGGTACACAAGATAGCGTCGGTGTTCTATTTAGTTGTCGCCATCCTCCGTTCGGTACGGTCCCTGAAAGTAACTTGCCCGGAATGAAGGAAGATGCACAAAAAAAATTAAATATGGGGGCGCCAAATGGTTTCGGCGATGAGAAAAATAACGTAACACTAAACGATCCATCAGCAAACTACATATCTCACGTTTAGATATACTTTGGATTTAAAATGATCACCATAAATGGAGCAAAAACTACGAACAAAGATAGCATTGTAGTTAAAATATGTATGAATAACGTGAGCTACAAGTAAGCAGATCAACATCTTCTCACCATCGGACCACCCAGAAAGAAGAAAAGGGTACAGGAACCTTCACAAACAGAGGGCCGATAACCACGCCAGACCAAATCTACGTATAGACGCCCAACCACTGTGCAACAAAATTCACATTTATTAGAGACACCGCACAACACAGAAAGCCAAACTGGGCCATCGCAACAAATTGACTATAATAGACTAGCCAGGGAAATTGTAAATTTACAAAATATCAGTACAACAGGAAACAACCATTCGGATCATTTTCAACATGTAGATTTTTCACTAAGTCAACACACTGACGAGGATCAGTTTTGTGTTCAATCTCAACAAGTGCAAAATCAACCTGTAAATAATGTGTCACTAATTCAAAATCAGGATTCAACAGAAACTGTTACAAATGTTGTCCCGACCAGCCGTCAACAACCTGCATTTAACTTTAGTTCAGCTCCATCTGTGACGGATACCAACGTGCCATCAACTAGTTCTGCTCTACCTAATGTACATAGCTTAGTGGATTGTATATTTAATAATGTGTAACCTTCCACAGTCATTGCAGGTAGACAATTATATCATGGCCGCGTGATTGACCTTTCTGGTAGTATCCCTTTAGGATCCCATGTCTCACAAAAAAATAAGGGAACAAATTTGGAATAATGAATTTATAGATTTAGGATCACTCCTACCGTCTCAAGAATTAAAAGACCCCTGGTGAATTATCCTAGCTCCTAGTACCATTACCATGAAATCAAAACAAAATAGGTCTAAATCCAGAACTCTGTTATTCTTTTATGACTGGAATGAAGCATTCCGCATCTATATGGACATTTATATAAAGAAATACCCTAATGATGCAGTTCATTCAAAAGTGTCTATATATGCACTGTGGTAATTTTTAGGCGTTCGGTGGTAAAAAGAAACACCCATCAAAAAGGACAACCCAGAGAAACTGGCAACATAGGGTACACAAAACAAACACACAACACAAATAGCGTAAATAAGACATACTGAGATTTATTACTAAGACCAAGACTAGCATCAGAAACAGGTTAAAGGTATGTTCAATGAACACCATAATCAAAGTGTGTCTACACCCCTCAACATTTAAGACATTTAACTTTAGACAAGCATTTCAGTTATGGTGTACAGTTCCGAATCACCCTGGATTTGGATTAGCCCTGTCACATATATTTATGTTTCTATTTTTGCGGGCAACATTTTATGCTTAGTACTAAATACTCATTTGTTGTTATATTTACAAGTCATGGACCCATTGGAAATAAGCCTTTGGGCTTTATGAGTTATCCAAGGCAGTTATTCACTGTTCTTAAACCTAATTATTTTATTTAATGTAATGTTTTTGTGATGGTTTGTGTTGAAATGAATGTGCTTGATGTTTGCCTGAAAAAATATGAATGACTGAACAGTCCTATATCATATTACGGTGCTTTTTGTGGTATTTTAAATACAAATACAAATCTCTTTATTTCCAATTAAGGAGCCCTTTCGGGAAGAACAATTAACAAAGAATTTAATACAATGATTATGGATTGATTACATTGATTGGAAGATGATAACATTTTATGAAACACACAAATCAAAATTTAATCATACCATTGACATAGTAATAGTTACATTCGGATGTATGCTGTGTAACAAGCACAGTGACTCATCAGTTGTAAAATAATAATGGTCGAACTTCAGAGAGGATTTATATAAAAATATATATACACCATACATATAAGTTTACACTTGAATTCTTTTCATTGAACAGTTTTATTATGTATCATTTATTTATTATTATTATTATTTTCTTAGATTTGCATGTTATGCATATAATTTAATAGGTAAATACTTATAGGTATATGCATAATATATTATAGCACTATATTGGATGTAATAATACAATGTGAACTTGGAAGAGAGCCCGGAGGTCAAACCTCACTCCCAGATAACAATTTAGTTCTAGTTTCTGTTAATGACACCAACAGTTTTATGTTAGTACCCTGTACTGACAAGTGTAGGCCATCTTTTGCAAAAAAAAATTGTAAATGGGTCTACCTCTGAATGAAAGACCTGAATTGTCGAGTAAACTAACAGTAGGGTGGCTAACAAACTTGTACTGCATGAGAATGTTAAATTTCTGAATTTTCTCATTAAGAGAATTGTCATTAACTGTTGGAAATGGTGGTGACATAACAATTTTTGCAAATTCACATTACACCAAGTTTTCTGTTGAATTATCTCAACAAAGTTGAACACATTCATCTGGGCTTGACTCTCTTAAGTCATTTGTAAAATACTTGTACAAAAACACAGTCATAATCATTATCAAGACTAGAGATTTTTTCTATAGCTTGATTGAAAGAAAATGCCATAATTTTATTAACCAAACAATCATTTATGAAATATCTAGTTTTAATGTTTCTAATATGGGAATTCCCTATAATCAAAAATTTCCTGCTTTCTTTGGTGCCCTCCTCCTGAATGGGATTATTTAAATCGGCCAACACGGCAAAACTGTTTGATGTTGGCAAGTTGGTAGGTGTAGTCTGTACATTATGAAATCCTGGTTGTTGTTTTTTTTTACATTACTGGAATCATGGATTGTTGTCAGGGCTGTGACTATACTCTGTTCAATTCTATTTTAATACAGACTATAAAATGCAAACAAATTTCTGTTACGTCACAAATAAAAATATTTTTGACATTATGTTTCGTTGTTAAGTCTTTTCGTACCTATAGATTTATCATGATGAGATGTTTCGTGCCTATATATTTTTCGTGGGAATTTTTTTGTATCCATTTAGATATAATTATAAATGTTACCACAAAGGAGGTAGATGAGTTAAAAATATATAAATATTATGTATATAAAACAAGGTACGATATAGTTTAATTTTAATTTGGAAAGGCTGAAGATTTTGTTTTTGTTTTACACGTGTACTTAATTAAATAGATCTATCAGGGGATGTCATAGGGAAAGGGGATGGAATCAGCAAATAGTGATGCTAGAAAATGGCCGATTTTACCATTCGATATATCTCTGGATTTTAGAATAAATAAGGAAATTCTCGTCTAGTTCGCGTATATCGAGAAACTTTTCATTGGATAATTTTTGTGACGTATTTGAAGTGTGTATGCAAATTTAGAATGTACCGAAATAAGTCGGAAAATACCGAAGTATAATTGTAATATACGGAAAATATCGAAGGAAATTCGGCAATATATTTATAGGAAAGTGGGCGTTTCTATTCACGTGGAACTGTTGTAGACCTGCATTTTTCTTAATGCTATGTCTGCATGCTTTTCCTGAATAAAATGTTTTATACCTTATTTAGCATCACTGAATGAAACTGTTGTCATATATAAATGAATTGTAAAACTTCAAAATAGTTAGTCAAAATTGGTTCATGTGTGTAAGTACATGTATATTATTTTGTATTCACAGATTTAGTTTTTTCCATTTAAGTATATATTGTATTACATTTTCAACATGTAATTTTTGTTCTACTCTTAGCAGAGAAACAACAGTCTTTTCTATTTATTAGTTTAATATTTCATATTTTTGTGTAAGTATTATTATTTGATTTATATGTAGTAACAGTATATTTTATTTTGTTTTAATTTGAACATGATGTAAATAATTTTCTCTCTGTTTTTTTTAGTTTCAAATATTTACTCTATCTTCAGTTTGTAATTACAGTTCAATTAAATACTTGTGCATTATGTAAAATATGTTTTATGTGATCTGATTGGCCTCATATTTAACTATTTATTGAGACAAATAATTAAGACCATTTGACCTGTTTAAGACAATATTCTGACACCCATCATATTTACTTTCATGTTCATCAATACAATTGTAACTGGTCAGTAAACTGTAAACAGCAGAAGAAAAAAGTAAGTAGCATATAGTTTTCACTATTAGGTGTTTGTAGATATTTTTCTTGTCATTCAGAAACCTCTTAGGGCATTTGTTATTGGATCATATAGCAGCAAACATAAAAAAGTCCTATGAGTAATGGTCATTAACCACCAAATTCTACCATCTTATCTATCAGTCAGTTAACCATTCACTGACCTTGCTATTGTACTGTCCATGTTTGTTGACATTAATTTTTGTGATCATATATTTGTTTTTTTTAATGGAAATGAATATATGTGCCGATTTTTTATTATTTACATACTATATTGTTGTTGGTGATCTAATTTTCAATAGGGGAAATTTGAGATAGATCCCTATATGTTGTTTTACCCTGCCCCATTTTTGTATGGGATCAAACCCAGCACTTGCACTACCATCAGCATGGTCTATTTTTTTGTATTAAAACATTTGGGTTCAGATACTTTTTGTTTTGTCGATACTGGTGGAATAGTTCTTATTTGTTTATTCGGCCCATTTCTGTTGAGATTATCTCACAATCTTAACAGATAGAGGAAAGTCAGCGATATACAACCAAAAGCACTTTGCACAAAACAAAAAATGTGTCAAAATCGGTTGAAAAATAATAATTCTATATAACTTCTAAATATGTAAAATTTGGCAACTTGGGCCCCTTTTATAAAATAAAATCGTGGTCATGATCATTAGGTAGTTGAATTTAAAACTAACTATGAAATCAGTGTCAATCACCACTAAAGTTGTGATTTTAAATCCTGATTATGGCGGAGTGTATCCCATACAACTTTATGTGATGAAGTTTGTCATTGACTTGCGGCAGGTCAGTGGTTTTCTCCTGTTTCCTCCACTGACAGCCACGGTTTAAATGAAATATTGTTGAAAGTGGCATTAAGTACCATAACCCTCCCTTTTTAAAAATATTCTATTTTTTCTGGTCCATAAATAACTCATACAGATGATAATTTTGCAGAAAAATGCATTAAATTGAATAAATAATATAAAAGTTAAAATTTGTAATTTTTTGGGCCCTTGCGGTGGAATTTCTCTTGGAAACNATTTGATGAAAATGAACTTAAATTTTAAATTTTCACTCTTTGGGTACTTTTTTATGTAAACCACAGTAATACTTCAATAATAACGCTATGTATATTTCTGTAAGGTATTTTCCTAAGATCAGATGGGAAATAAACTCCTTTTGTTTTGAAAGGAGTAGAGTTACAATACCTCTAATTAATACAAACCTTATGAGTGCCAATGATCATTGTGTTCACAATTCAGAAGTCAACTAGAACTTATATTACCTCATGGAAACCATTCTGTATACATGTACAATGACCACCACACCATAACATAATAGGACCCACAGATATTTTGCAGTCTTATAAGGGGCCTGGGTGGCTCAATGAGTTAGGTCGCTGGATCTAACAACTCGCACAAAGCTTATCACCAATATGGCGTGGGCTCTGTCATCTTATAATAATGATCTGTAAATAATTGATGCTCCTGTTGCGCAATCTGCTGCCCCTGAGTTTATTGAATAAAGTTGAAAGTTGAAGTACGCTCAAAGTCAAAAGTTTGAAAACAAAAATAATTTAAAAGTGTTTGGGGGCAAGAGAATCAGAGTGCATAAACAGGACAACCACAATCGTCTAATGTCACTAATGCCTGAGGGAGGAGAACCTTAGTTTTAAAGGGGCCCGGATGGCTCGATGAGTTAGGTCATTGGATCTGACAACTCATACAAGCCGATCACCAATATGGCGTGGGTTCGCGCCCGGCTTTGTAAATTACAAAAAAGTGTGCACTTGACTCGCAGCCGCAAGTGATAAAGTTTACCAGTTGCTTGATATAGCTGAAATATTGTTGAAAGTGGCATTAAACACCAAAAATCAAATCCAACAATCAATCAGTCATATAAAAATAATTAGGCATTATTATTTCATTTTTATTTTGAAAATAAAAAGCTTACATCATTTTCTTATATTTCAGTAATGATAAAGTTATTTATAATCATACAATAACTAATGAAAAAAAAATTAAATACAATTTGATTTTCTAAACATTTAACAGTTCAATGTATGAACCGAGATTTACATGATACTTTCCAGGGTAAGGATTGTAGCAGAAGTTTATATTGTCTGTTGTAATTGTAAATAATCAATATTTTATTATTATTTATAATACACTAATTATAAATTAATTACAAACATATATATATATAGTTTCTGGACATTGGTATTTTTAGTCATTAAACACAAACCGTCATTCCTTCAATACAAGTGATTACTAATAACAATTACAGATAAGTTATACTGTTTTTGAGTTATTCCCCTTTAATATGTGTAAAATGTGTCTAAATTGGTTTAATTTTGTATTTTCATTTCATTAAAATCATTAATGTTTTATGCAATAACTATTGTCAACGAATATAAGTTGGGTAGAGCTTTCTTTTCTATGGGTTTTAACCGTTAGGGCCAGGCGATCTCAAAATGAACAGATATTGTTAGGGATTATTTTTTTGTTTCAGTTCCTTCAAAATGGAACCAACAGCAAGCTGGGTAGAAAATGATTTTGAAAGAAGACCTGTTGAACATTTAAAAGATATTATTGATAATGAATTTCAATGTTTAATAGATATTGAAAATGATCAAGAGCATATATCTAGAAGTTTTGATCATGTAAATTTAGAAAATTTAGCAATTTTCATGAAAGAAGAAAGAATTTCAAGAATATTTGGAGTTAATTACATCAATGGTTTAATAAATGAAGACCCATTAAAATATGACCTCAGTAAATTTATGAATTTTCTAAAAAATGAGTTTGAAGCAATTATTGTTAGAAGCAAAACTTTGC
>MJUT01064003.1:662138-675917 GCA_002080005.1 Gigantidas platifrons
ATACTGATCACCATGTACAATCAGAAACAAACATTTTAGAACATGATTATAGTAAAATAGATAAGTCTACTGTAAAAAAAATATTTCCTTTGATTGCACCTGTTATACCTAGTATATCTGAACAAAATATACCAATAATACAGTTTGATAATTTGCCAATATCTGACATTGACTGTTACTACTTGATTTTATCTGTTTGTTCATATTTTTGGAATATAAATAGGTGGCCAGTTTCTCAAAAAATTATCTCTGGTGATTTATGTAATATTAAAAATCTACAGATACCAATCAATATATCTTCACAAAAAAAATTACATAATTTATATTATTTTGGTTGGGTTATGGCAACTAGAAAAGAAATTATTAGAATGAAAGAAGTTTTAAGTCTTCCTAAACATGCTCAAAGTATAGAAGTTTGTGCAGTAAACAAAGATAATCTTTTATATTTAATAAATATACTGGGAGAAGACAAAGCAAAGGGTAAATTAAAATCGGGTGCCCCTTACTTTGAATATGAAGTAAAAGAGGATGTTCTTCCATTTTTTTATTATTTGGCAGCTTGTTGTGTAAAATACTAAACTATTAAGCTTAAAAAGAGCAAGGGGTGATATTTCAAAAAATAGTTATGGCACAGCCAGTATTGATGAAATTGCTGAAGACAGACAGCCCCTTTCCAAAAATAAAAACAGAAGACATTTCACATGACCTGTTAATTTATAATTTGTGAATTTTATTATATTTCAGTGTCGAATGTGTATGTGTATCTGGTCTGAGACTCCAGGATGCAATAGTTACAAGTGTTCCTGGTGGAAGGCTGTCCACCCTTGCAGATGAGGCATTTTCATCTTTAAATGATATTGAAGGCCACAAATTTGTATATTTTTTATGTGGCATTCCAGATATAACATTCAAATATCAAGAAAAAGGTGAACGTAATTATGAGGAAGTTGTTTTTTTTTTATAATAATACTGCTTTTAATTTCAAAACTTTAATGTATGGTATTCGAAGTCGATTTAATTCAATTAATTGTACACCTATCTTTTGTACTCTTCCAACAATTAATATAAAAACCTGGAACAACATTAGGCTAACACAGCATAAAACATACATACTACATTACACACATAAATATTACCATATGCAAGTACAACTTAATAAAGTTATCAAGAAAATTAATTCATTCATAATTAGTTATAATCATGAAAACGAGATGAAAACGCCTCATTTGCATTCAACTATAAACAGGTGGTGCAGTCGTACCAAAACAATGAGGTATCTTTACCATAAATTTGTTGATGGTGTTCATCCTTCACCAGAGCTGAAAGCAAAATGGAGTCATATATTGCAATCTGCTATATCAAACAACCTCTAGAAATGTATTTTATTAGTGACATTTGCTACAGTTATTCATCATTAAATTATTTAGACTGATATTGAAGTACTGCCATTGCAGATTTAGTTTGTAGTTTTGTATTTAGTTGCCTGGATTTTTCAGTCTCTATTTAGACTGATTATTAAACACTGCCATTGCAGATTTAGCTTGTAGTTTAGTATTTAATTGCCTGGATTTTTCAGTCTCTATTTAGACTGATTATCAAATACTGCCATTGCAGATTTAGCTTGTAGTTACTTACTATTATAAAATAACTTACTTAAATTATCAAATATTAAAAGGGGGAAGTTGAACCATCTATTTTGTAATGCAGCATATTTCATGTGTTGCTTCTTTCGTCATGTTCACTTATCAAAACTGCAAAGAAATGGAATAAAACCATTAATTATAAACACAATTACATACACAATCTCTGAGGTTAACAGGTATGTAAAATCATGTGACCTTTCACATCTTGTGACTTAAACCCTTAACTGTTTCACAAGTTTAAGATTAAATTAATGTGACAATGAAAATTAAGTACCGGTACTAAATTTAATATTAATAAATAATATATTAATATATTACTAACTAAAGCTAACAAGTATATTGAATTTCATTGTCATATTTAGGGTGGTGTGTTTGTTATTAATTGTGACACAGTCAAGGTGTTTATATCTAAATTAGCTTGATCGGTGTCTTTCATCTGTCAAACATTCTTACAAGGAGAATAGTTTGGCCGTCTACTGCAAGATGTCCATTCTACAAACATTTGTGTGGCAATTGTTAGACAAGTGTTTTGAAGAAATGTAACTACTTTTTTTATAAGTAGATTTTTAGAATATTGAATACATGACACTGCTAGAGTCACAAGGTGAAACATAACAAATTAATGTCTGTAAATATTCATTTCAAAGGGTCACATGATTTGTTTAGCATAGATTAAAATAACAAGTTTCATTATCACTTTGCTTGAAAATTCCTAAAAATATTACATGTATATAATTTATTTTAAATTACAGCTTCCCCCAGTGATATCATGTCTAAGCATTTGTACATTTGATAAATCTTTGACAGTTTTATTGCTGGGGGTTCATAATCACCTGAGATTGGAAGATAACTGACACACAATGATGGATTTCCATTTGAGGAGGCCTAGGGTCTGCCTTTATCCAGGATAGGAACATTTCACTTTTGGACTATTGAAAATAAAAAGTACACATCAGATTGCAAATTGTTTCATTAATTTTAAAGCAAATAAAATTATTGTCACTTTGTTTTATAGAATATTCACAAATATTTTTGGACAAAACCCATGAGGTCAAGGACAGCTGAAACAAGCCTGGCTGACATATAACCTCCATGATCAATATATGGACCAAATATTGTGAGCCTATTATGCTATATACATGTATGTGGTGTTAGAGAAAGTGACTTAATAATGAAAACATCCTTATTCTAACAGTCAGTAGACTCTGAAAATGAGTGTGATTGTAGTTTAGGGCCAAATCATCCATTTTTCAACTATATCATGATAAGAACAAGGTACATTCAATGAGTTCATAATGCTGTCCTGATTCTGATCCAACCAGTATTCTTTGCGACATTGTATTTCTCCTTAATGCTCTGCATGCTAAAGTGGAAAAGCAATTAATACTAACTTTATAATATTTGGTCTAACATGTTGTAACCGTATATTTGTTCCAAAAGGAAAAAATAATAGAATAATATTTATTCCATGGAACAAGTCTTATGGAATATTTATTCCACCTGAATGACATTTGTTCCACCTGTGAGAGGTACATTTATTATAGGTAAATGATATAATAAAAGTTCTTAAATATCAGGTTCCGTAACATGACCAGGGTTTGAACCCATGATGTACAAAATTTACTGCTCTCGAGGCGAGCATACAATGTACGTGTATCTTATTAATTACTGGTTCTTATGAAAATACATTGTATTTATCAAAATTTCTCCAATGCAATGTTGAACTTTAGACCCAAAGTTCCACAGACCCTGAGATCTTCAATTCATTTGTACAAATAGGAATCTAAATATCATAAAGAAATTTCATGCAAATTACAATTGCATATTGAATGATTTTTAAAGTTTTACATGTACTTAATTTCCCCATATGTTAAACTACTCGTCATATAGCTGCAGTTAAAACTTAGTTAATTTTGATTTGTAATAGAGCAGAAAATGACAACTAAAGAAATTTATATTTTTATTAACAGCAGCCATTTTGAATGGAGGGTGGGGCTGTCAGACACAGTATTGAAAGGGAATCACCCAAGGACCATCCCAACCAAATTTGCTTTAATTTGGTTCAGCGGTTTCAGAGAAGAAGATTTAAATGTGATCTATTACAAATGTACCAAAATATGCCTAATTTGCATAATCAGTATAAATCGGGTGAAAGAAACATTTTACAGAAAAACCCGGAATATATATTAAACTACTCATTGCCATGTAGCTGCAGTTAAAATTTGAGCTCATTTTGACTTATACTAAAGCAGCAATGGACAATTAAAATTTCATCCCCGTTTTTTTTTGTTGCTGATTTTACCCCTATGTTCTATTTCTAGACATGGCGGTCATGATTATTGGTCGGCAGAGTCATCGGACATAACTGTTAAAATAAACCTCCTAAGGATGATTCAGGCCAAGTTTGGTTTTAATTGGCCCAGTGGTTTCAGAGGAGAAGATTTTTTACAAAGTTTACAGACGGAAGCCAAGTCATGGCAATACAAAATGTAGCTCACACAGGTGAGCTAAAAAGACATACCTACACATGTAAGCCACCCATGAAACAATAATGGCATATACATTCCTCATCTTTCAATATTGCTCCTTGTACTGTACATGTACATGTAAGACTCGACACAAGACAAGAATCATTTCCCATTTTAGGATATCTCAGTGGAACCTGCTGCCACAATCCACAGTTTAGAGTTGCTTGGTTGAAATATTAAATGCTGCTCAGTGCTGTCTCCTCTATGATATACTTTAATCTATGAAACATGTCAATAGTTTTAAAATTTTTCAATTGTCATTTGCAGTCGATCACATAATCTTCAACCTATTGAATGTGGACATTATATTTTTAGAAGTAGAAGTCTCCAATTTCTTTTGAGAGATTTAATTAATGTTTGGGATGCATAAAAAATCAAGTTATCCACAATCTATGATATAGCAGCTAGGATAGAAAGTGAGAGATCCAAATTTGATTAGATTGGTGATAACTGATGAGTAACATCAATGACATTGTCATTATTGCAGCTCTATACAGGATGAAAATTTATAATATATTAGACATTATTAACATAACCAATTAATAATAAGCAAGCTTGTGTTTAAAAAACCCCCAGAAAAAACAGAGTTGAATACAATAGTAGAACAATTTTTTTGACATTACCAGAGGTTTAAAATTTCTGCGATGTAAACTAATACAAAAGTAGAACATTTTCATTATGCCAAAAAAATCTAGATTGCTTCTAAAATGAAAATAGCAAAGTTTGCACTTTATTTGCAATAAATCATTTAGTAAAGTTCTTTGAATTATTCTGAAGAATTTAGATATATTTTACAAATGGATTCTTTCTTAACTATATTTCAATCCAATTAAACTCTAGAAGCAAATTATAATATACAAAATATATGATATGTCATGTCATTACTATTCACCTTTATGTGATAATCATGATATACCTTTCCTGGATTTTATGTTTAAGCTTGTTCTAGATCAATCAAGTCATTACATCACATGTAGCACTTGCATATGAAAACTATCAATTTTTTTCATACAGAGAGTTGTTTTTATCATTCAGATTATTGAGATTTGGGCCATATAATAAAAATGGAAGTCTTGAATGAAAAGCCTTATTATAGTTTATACATTGCAATGTGTTTTTGTTTACATGATTAACAGAAATATTGAAAGCCAATTGTCGTCTAGTGTTCCCAGGGGTGGATCCAGGATTTCAGGTTATAGGGGGTATAATGATCAAGTTTTGGCGAGCGTAGAGAAGCGCAAAAATATTTGGGGTATGTAGTGTGAATAATGAAGATTTTATGCAAAAAATCTTTTTTTTTCCAATTTTAGGTGGGGGTTGGGGGATGACTTCAAATGAGGATGCATAGAATTAGATCACTACAAAGGCCATCCTTTAAAAAATGTTGGTTTGCCGTTTTCCGACTCACAAACTTTTTTTTGTGGAAAGGGAGGTGCGACAGCCATGACATTACAAACATAACCTCTGTAGAGCTTTTTGCAGATATAATGATGAGGCATACATTTGTATTGTCGAGGGAAGAACAAAAATCTGACAGCTCAAAAATCTAATTCTAACACTGGTTTAATTTTCAGACGTACATAAAATGTATATATATAATATTTAGTAATAACCTAGTATCACAAATATTAAACTTTGAGATCCAGTGGGACAGATATATTGTATGGTTGTCACTTGCTTAGACGTTTGTATTTGTTTACATACACTTATCATTGTTTATAAACAAACATCTGCTTTGCATATCATAAATCCTCGGATTTACCATATTCTAAGAAAACACGTGTTTTTTTAATTAATTTATTTTATAAAAATATATAACCTATATTTTCTGTTTTTATATATAATAATTAAGGTAAAAATACCTTACAAAAGAAAAAAAATCCATTCAGAAAAAATTGTCAAACTAAAAATCATCCTGATTCTGATCCGAACTTAACAGCAGCTCGCTGGTAAAATTTGGCCCAAAATTTGATTATATTTTACTTCACATCCAAAATTTTACCAGAAGACGTATGTTGAATGTAAAATAATACAAACCTCCTTGTGAAATTATATATTTCAAATTATTACATCCACATTTTGTCACAATATATCCATAAATAAATGTCTGGCAAACTCATTTACCTAACGCGATACACACATCTAGCAACGGTTGTTTGGCTGTAATGGTTGACTATATAGTCAAGGGAGATAATCGTTTCCTATGCCTGGATCTATGTAAGAACTTAAATTTTACCCCGCCATCTACCTCAAACACTTTTACATGCACAATGCATAACCCTCCTCCTTTTTTCCCCGGGCTTGGGACCGGCGTTGGCGGAGTTAAAGTTGTACAATATTTATTCATTTTATAGTAAGTACATTGATATGAATGCCTGTGAATCTAGCAAAATTTATACATTTATAATAATACTTTTACATGCAAAATGCATAACCCTCCTCCCTTTTCACCCTGGCGTGGGACCGGCGTTGGCGGAGTTAAAGGTTTTTTTGGGGGGGGTTGCGTATTGTACATATATATAATCTCTTCTTTCCACCAGCACTGTCATAGTCCTTAGATCATACACTGACTACCATGCTTATACTGGCATAAAGCCCGATTTTTTATATGAAAAACCCTGAGATAAGCATGGATTGGATGTCAATTAGGGAGAAACGGTAGCTGCCGTTGGTCCTTACACAAAACACACCTCCTTAATAAGGTGCTGGTAGATATTCAACGAGTTTCAACTATACATACAACGTTTTAATTAACGAGTTTATTACAAATCTATGAGTTGAAAAGAAAGTACGAAATGTCTCACTGTAAATTTTTATCCCGGTACGAAACTTCCCGATTTAGGTATGAAACGACCTTTCGCTATCCAACTGTATTCTTTATCTTCACCTCCAATCTAGGAGATCGTGGATCAATATACGTTACTTATTAAATCCACCAGTTTAAAAATGTCTTTAAAATGTTACGGAATAAAATGTTCTTCCAATATATATATATATATACACGAATATAATACACTATAGTTTATATGTACATCCGAATATAATACACTATTGTTCGTCAAATATTAGTCCGCCATAAAAATTGTCTGTCAGCCTCAAACGTTAACGGTAAATATATAAAATATGGGAGACACGATGAAGTACCCTATCGTTTTCTAGACCTTATCAATGTCATCATTCTATATCTGGCACTGTGCATTATAGATGTCTTCTACATTGAAATTCTAAATCAGTCAGCTTATTCACTGACAATTTTCTATATCCTAGCTTCATGGTTATGTCATTATTTAACAAGAATTAACAGTCCAGAATTATCTGAATTTTTTCCTCATTTGACATTTGATGCATTGTTCTGTTAATTATTTAATTAACTTCGTTATCAATTGCGTATATAGTTATTTGTCTTGTAGTCTCAAGTAGTTGACATCTGAGAAAAAAAATTTCCAAATCCTTCTGTGTGGAGGCACGTATCATCAATTTGGCTTTGGTTAAATTTTAACCGGTTTGATTGGAAGATGTAAGATCCACTAACCAGCTTCAGTTTTATTGGTATTCTGTCTGTATCCCTTGCAGACATTGTTGGTAGAAATATAAGAGGCTTCAACGCTTATAGGTATTTCAGATATGTATAATATTCAGAAAGGCTAGCTAGATGGTTTTTCCAATATTGATAGACTTTCTCATAGGTTAGTTTTTTTTCCATTCAGCTTTTGTATATGGTGCTTCCAGTAATAAATAGATTTCTTGGAGATTATATATATTATATATTAGATACTGAGTTTGGTACTGTTTGACTGCTATTTTGCCTGTTTTTTTCCAGTATTGTTGTAAATGCTGTTTTAGTGACAACGGGAACCTTTGAACCGTAATGGAAGCGAGAGGTTGGCGCCGTAAAATCTTATTCAATCCACCATTTCTTTAGAAATGCCTGTACCAAGTCAGGACCATTGCGGTTTTCCAGTTTCCCGGTTGTTGACTGATTTTGTCTGTTTACTGATTTATGAGTTTTTAATTTCTCTTTGGAAGATTGCTCTGTGTTCGGTAATTTTGTTATTACCCTTATTGTATTTCCTTACCATCTTTTTTTGCATATATGAACCAGCTAATACTTTGTCCTGATTTTACAGATAGTTGTCTTTTGACTATCTGAATCTCAATTCAGGCATGGGGCGAATTACATTGGAATGTAATGCATTATATTACAATTACATTGACTAAACCATGCATTAAATTACAATTACAATTACATGTATTTGCCAAAGTAATGCATTATATTACAATTACTTTACCAATGTAATGCATTACATTACAATTAAATTTTTGTTAAATAAAACAATGTTCAAACATAATTTTATATTGCAGAAAAACAGACCATTTTTACATCATTTGGAACTCAATAAAAATGGTATGTCTTTATATGTACATTGAAATATAGAAAACTCATTTCCAGTTGATTCTAAATGTTACTATTACATTTAATCATCATGAGGGTTTAAAATGTTTGATCTTTCATTCTCATTCTGTCAGACCTGAACACTTTTCACGCTATGCTAAACAAGCGCTCTACTGCCGCTGTGAGGTATTTCAAAGCAAGTTTAGAAAGTTTTGGGTATTTGTACTGATTTTCCTTCCAGTACAACAGAGGGTTTCCATCTGACTTGTCACACTCTTCTTCAAAATAATCATCTACTAGTTTTGTAGAACCTGAGGTATGTCTCTTGCGCTTAGGTGTACCCTTGGGCAAAAAACTGAAAAAGTCATCAGTTTTCAATTTCTTTGATGGCGGAGTAATGTTATCATCAGAATTGTCAATACACCTTCTTTTTCAAGCTAGTCTCCTCTATTTCTTCTGCTTCACACCATAACACTTTAAAACGAGTGTCAATCATTGCAAATGTTTTGTAGACATCATCATTTTCATATTGGGAGAGCCTTTTTGACAGTGAAGAAAGCAAGGAAGACACAAATTTAGTGTTATAATCACATTTTACAGACTGAAGGTGTTTTTTCAAACCTAAAGTGACAGGGATGACAATGCTTCCACTGACATTGTTCTCCCTCTGGACAAGACGTGTTGCATCTTCTAAGGGTTTTAGAATTTTACATAGTTATGTCAGCACTTTACGGTCGTATGCACTGATGCTAATAGGACAGTCTATCTGATTCAGTTTTTGCTCGGGTATATTCAAAACAACGAATCATGTGCATATGACTATTCCACCTTGTAACATTACAAGCTTGCAGTATTTTCTCATCTTCTAAAATTTCCGAGGCCAAAATTTATTTACGGACATGAGAAACAATTTTTGAGACTCTCGCAATTACTTTTTGAATACTTTTTCCACATTCAACAAATGAATCCTTAATGACTAATTGCAAGCTGTGTGCATAACATCGTTTATGCTGAGGGAAGGGATTTTCAATTTCAGTAAGTTCCTCATCGAGGTCATCATTATTTAAGTCTACTTGTTCATTAGGGTCATCATATCCAGGGATTGGGAAATTGAAGGCCCTAACCATATTAGATGCGTTGTCACTACTTATCATTTATGACAAACGATGTTATACACTCCTCGTATTCATGTAGAATATGTTCGGCTGTATGTCTCCCCTTGAAACGTTTATACACAATCATAGCTGATTTCATTTCCCAATTCAACAATTAGTGAGCAGTAATACCCAGAAATCCTTTCATTGCCCTATTTGACCAGAGATCAACAGTTAAACATATATGATCAGCTGCTTTTAGATTTTCAAACAATATTTTACGAACTTATTGTGCCTTTTCATGAACAAGCTTACAAGAGAGATGTTTTCTACTCGGGATTTGGAATCTACTGTCTAATTTTTCCACAAAGTTTTTCAAGTTAACACTTTCAACTGTTGAAAAGGGGAGCAAATCTCCAGCAATATATTGAACCAATGCTTCTGTTACTTCCTTTTGCTTTGGATCTTTCACATTATATTTTGTAGGTCCACTTTGTTTTATAAAGTTCTTTAATTTTGATTGGTCTTCTTTTGGTTTGATTGGTTCCAAGTATACCTCTCTGTGTTTTCTCTAAAATAAATAGGGGACATTTAATATTTATATTAATCATTTCATGTTATTAATTTAGCATCAATTTAATTTGTCTGTGTTAAATATGAGTAAATTATTTCTTTTCATATTTAAATCCCTATTGATCTGTTGTAAGGTTTGTTTTTATAACCCACAATAAATTAAAAGGGTGTGAATGGAATTGATTGCAAAATAAACTAATTAGTCTATGATTTTGACACTATCAATCTTTTGTTATTTCTTTCTTCTCCAGATGTTTTCTTGGTAATCAACCATTCAAATGTCAAACATTATATTCATCATATGTCAGAAATATTTATATACATGTAGTTTCACTTTTATTTTAGATGAAGATTTTATACATATATATGTACTTGTTTTGAAATTAATTCTCGTTTATTCAATTCGTTTTTAATCAAATAAAATCAAAACGAAAGAACATTTTTTTAAATATTCATTGTTAGGCCATATAAAATGAATTGATAGATTAACATCCCCACCAGCCCCAATTTTTTGGAGTCAAAATTATTTTTTATTTTGTACTTGGAAAAATTACTTAAATTCCTAGGGATTTTAGCAAAAATTAGTCAAAAATAAAAAATAAAACCCTCCCTCCCGCCCCCATTTCCTTAAAACAGGTGGATGATAATCTATAAATTAACGTGTGGCTTTATCTTATCTTATCTAAATTATATGCTTACCTTGAGGCGAGTTGCAAAATTAGATGTTATTCTAAGACTTCCTGATATAACAGAAAAGCAATGTTTGCATGTTGCCTTAAAATTTGTATTTCTATCACTGATATCCTTTGGAATATCAAAATGATCCAGTGAGTTAGACATGGCTAGTTAGAATGAATGAATTTCAGTTAAATAATGAACTATTTTCACAAATCTAAAATCTTAAGGCCTTTATAAATATTAACCTCAGGCAAGACTTTCTAGTATATATCACATACAAAGATTATGGTCACTGGTCAAAGATTAACAAAGTGAAAAGAACTGAATTACAATTATTTTAATTCTCTTTTAATATCTATTGTCACTTATTATTATAATCATTATTACTATTATTAGTATTTACAAGTGTACTTTGTCATTTTACTAAGTCTCAGTGCATAAGACCATTATACATGCCATAAGATGCAACACTTCTTTTTTAAGGGAAAATTCAGAAATTCCTTTCCATTGGTACTATAAAAATATGAAATAAAAGTACTGGTTATTTATAGATAAATACCAAAGTAATGCAGTGAATTACACAAATTTTCATAAAAGAAATGCATTAAATTACAATTACTTGTAATGCAAAGATGGTGCATTACACATTACATGCAATTACTTGAGAAAAATGTAATGCATTACAATTACACATTTGCATTACCCCATGTCTGTCTTAGTTGAGGTGCTTGGTAATAGGCAAATATTGTATAAAAATGTAAGTACTTTTATATGGATTTGTCCTTCAATAGGTAGTATACCTGAAATGATGTATGGTACTATATCTGGAGCATTTTGTGGTATTGAGAGAATTTGTTTCACCATCCTTTTATGGAACTTTTCCAGTTTTTCTAGATTTTTCTTATCAAGAGTTATTACTTCTAGGCCATATAATAAGGTTGGAATGACATATGTCTTCTGCATGTGTATACAAGTACTTGAGTCTAGTCCATTATTGCCGTGAAAGCCTGCATGTGTATACAAGTACTTGAGTCTAGTCCATTATTGCCGTGAAAGCCTGCTGACATAAGGCTATAAGCAGTTCTTCGTGCTTTCGTGATGTTTTCATTTACGGTATTGTCGATGGTATCTTTGTCAGTTTTGGACCTTTCTATACCCAGATGTGCTGTTTTTTCTACGTTTGGTAAATGAGTTCCATTGAGTTGCAGCTGAATTGGTGTACTTTTTCCTCTCTTTTTCTGACTTGACATATATATCACGATTGATTGATTTTTGGTGTTTAACGCCACTTTCAACAATATTTCAGCTATATCATGGCGACCAGTTTTAGTTGTGGAGGAAGCCGGAGAGAACCACCGACCATGGGCAAGTAACTGGTAAACTTTATCACTTGCGGTTGCTAGTCGAGTGCACCCTTTTTTGTAATTTATAAAGCCGGGCGCGAACCCACGCCGTATTGGTGATAGGCTTGTATGAGTTGTTAGATCCAGCTACCTAACTCATTGAGCCACCCGGGCCCCATTATATATCACGACACTCTTTTGTGGCTGAAGTATGTAGTGTTCTTTGCAATTATAGTCATGTAACTTCTGAAATCTCAATCTAATAATGCATGAAAGATAATACATCGATTGATTGCCATGGACGTTACAGTAATATGAATAACATGTGAATGATATATTGTTCCCCAAAATAATAGAATAATCATAATCAAAGTCAAACTCTTCTGCTTTGTGGATTTAACTGTTTCAGATCATTTACACAATGAATTTATCTGGATACAAATTCTATATATTACATCGACTTCCAAATCAGATATGAATATTTGCGTACAACACCTGAAATCATATATACATGGTTCACTGTCTTGATTCCAATCCGACTCCGAATGTTTGAAATCTACTTCCGGTTGGAAAAATCGTCTGGATTGTAACGTCAAAGGTAGGACACTTTTATTAAATTTATGATAATATTGACTTATAATCATGCAAATAAAACAGTTCTGTGACGATAGAATCTGTTGCTAATGTACTTTATTCAAACTAACTCGATTCAGTTATAAACTGAAAATATAATTACAAAACATGTGTTTGAAGTTCAGTGGACATTGTGATTTCTATGTTTTCATGGCATGTTTTGCTACAGACCTGAAGTAATTTAAACGAATCATAGTATTTTTGTTGAAATAAACATCCACTACACCTAATAACATTTACTAATTTTCTTAATTTTTGCTATAAAAGAAACATTTTCATAATTTCTGAGACGTTGTCGGTTGATAGGGTACGGGTTTGGAACTTGTCAAATTTTTTTTGATGTACGGCTTAGACATTTTTAAGTGTACGGTTTTATTGGTTTTTTTTTTAATGTTTTAGTTGAATCTATGCACTAATACAGTAATTAATAATCCTCAATCCGTCTCTCTTCAAAAAATTACCGTTTATGAAATTTCATTTGTAAATACAAATGGAACTCTATTCCCTCTTTTCGTGTTCCGGGATTCTTCCGTAATTTATTCCTTTTTGGAAGAGCTATTGTAACGGAATATGGTTAATTACCTGTCCATAAAGGTCTCATAATAATAGATTTAAATGCCCCCTCTTCTAGTTGATATAGCAGAGATCTCCTTTTTTAACTCAGTTTGTAAAGCGGTGGCCTTCATTGCAGAAGGTCCGGGGTTCGATCCCATCTCGGGACGTTACATTATCTCTCATATCAACAGGTATCTCGATATTTTTAAGATCGTATTTTTAACATAGCTTTCAGGCGCGGATCCAGGATTTAAGTTTAGAGGGGGCGCACATCTTAAATTGGTCGCCGAGAGTAGCGAGGCGAAACATTTTTGGCATATTTTGCAGGTTTTTTTTTTT
>MJUT01064003.1:675978-714981 GCA_002080005.1 Gigantidas platifrons
CCTGTAATATTTCAGCAGAGAAAAAACATTAAGCTGTCAGATAAACTTTAATAAAAAACATAAAAAGAATGGTGTTTGCAATAAAAGTGCGCCTGAAAATAAATTCCAAAATTTCCCCGTAGAGCTATGTCACAAATATCGAAATACCCGCTCGCATGGGAGATAACTTTTACTAAACCAGCAACATGAACAGAGCGAATACGAGAGAACATTTTCTCGGAATGACGAGCATATTGCGTCTTCAGTAGTTTTATTGTACGACATTTAAAAAATCCCACTTTTTTGCCGATGGAAGGAATGATGTATAGGTCTTCTACCAAGTTGCTATTTTTTTTGCGGATAGGGCTTCAAACAAGGCCGCAATAGACAATACTTGTTTCTGATTGGTCGAAATTTAAAAACAAAATCTTCTCAGAAACTACTAAGAGGACGACCATTTGATTTCATGGGGAGATCTAGGAAGATTTTTTGGTGACAGAATATTTATTTCCACGAATTCCCGGGTTAAATTATTTAATTTTGCTATAAGACGTCGAATCAAATGATTTTTTTCTGTTTTAGGGTTAATACGAGTGTATATCTGATTAAATCCACCCTATGGATCAAATTATTTATCTTTCTGAAAATTAGGATCACAATATTTATTTTCAAAATCCTCCTACCCCGCCCTACAAAATCAAATGGTCGCCCCCTAAGGCAAATGAACTGTAACTTAGTAGCAATGGTGTATAGAAGGTCCTCTACAAAGTTGCCAATTTTTTTTTGCTGACCAGACTTCAAACATGGTTGACATGGGCAATACTTCTTTCTGATTGGTCGAAAATAGAAAAAGCTCTCCACTGAAACTACAAGGTCAATGAAATATAACTTGGTAGGAATAATGTATGGACGGTCTCGTACCCAGATTCCCAAGTTTGTGCCAATCATACATAAACATGGCTGTGATGTCAATACTTGCTTTTGATTGGTCGTGGTGAGGTTATCAGGTGAGCCACACAGTCTCAGCTCCCTGAGCCTCTATATAAGGCAAACGATCTATCACGTTCTACATGTAATATTATTCTGCCGCAATAAGCCAAACCTGACAATTAATTTTATCACTTATTACGGTGGAACCTGTCTTGAGAGACCTCTCTTATGAAACATCACCCTCTTTTGTGAGGCTAACTTATTTTGTACCTTTTCTGTATAATCCATATAATAAACTCTTTTGAGAGACCACTTGTTGGTGGCAGAATGGGTGGGCTGTCAAGACAGGCTTCACTGTATTTGGATTTGGTTGTATGTGAATCAATTCTGGAACCAAACATGAATCTAAATGTCCGCGTCCTTTCACAACATGTACACATTTAACTATTTGTTTTTGCAGGAAGAAACATGGATATAAATGCCGCAGATGAGTCATTTCATGAAGTTCAGTCGGACGATGATAACAACAACAGTTTCATTTGTGATGTTTGTGGATCCGTTTACCAAACAAAAAGTGGACTCAAGAGACACATTGATGGCCATAATAAGTCTTTGAAATACAAATACCGGCTGTGTAGTTGCCAGTTTGCCAATAGAGGGCATTATCAGGGACATGTAAATGCCCACAATACAATTAAGCCTTTCAAATGCAATGTATGCAATAAAAGGTTTTGCTTTAAGTCCGCCTTACTGCGGCATAGGAAGCCTGTTAATGTAATTATAAGAATACTTATATTGTTATTAATTTCAGGATAAATGGCTGATAAATGGCTATGTGTGAAGTGTGGGGATGTGACTTTTGAGAGGAAATGGCTTTTAGAACGACACATTTTGGAGCGGCATAGTGACTTTTGTTGGCGATGTCCAGATTGTAAAAACTTTTTAACCGCCAGAACAGCCCCCATAGTACGTGTAAAGTGTCGGCGGAAGACATGATTTGTTTTCAGAATTCCACTGGAATCAAAGGAAAAGAGGCGCCGGGTCGATACCAGCGAGTAGGAATAAACAGACATGAAAACCGCAGAAGGTAAAGAAATAGAGTTAGATCAACACAGAAGGCGGAAGAGCGTCCTACATGTAGTCCGCGAGTCGGCAGAAAAACCGACCGCAGGTAAACATAGGAGAATCGAAGTGGTAGATAGGAGAGAACGCAAAATAGAATCGGAAAAATCGGTAAAGCCGATTTACACCTCTAGATCTCAGTGATGTAGTGGAACCCGCGACGCCGTTAGTTGAGAAAACCCGAAGATCCAGTAAACGTAGCACATGTAGCGAATCCAGCTCAACATCGTCTTCGTCGATATCTTCTGCCTCTGGTTCGCAGTCGTCAGCAACAAGTGTTTGTGTTTCACAAGGCGTCCGGGAAGAGTCGGTGGACAGAATTATTAATAATATTATCCAGGAAACCGTAGGATCATCCGACCACACGGTCATTGTAGACACCTTTTTGCAGTCACTTCAAGATATACAGGAAAGTCTGGTGATTCTGAACGTAGGTGGCATGAAATTTGAGACAAGTAAAGTCACCCGACCATCGTTTTCGCTGATGCAGAATCCCAATTCTCAATTTCGTCCTTGCAACAATATATATTTTTTCGATCGAGATCCGGCACACTTCAGAATTATCCTCGGTTATTTGAGAAATAACTGTTACATGGAAAAGAGAATGCTGCCGAACGAAGCAAGGTACTTGCATGGAATGTTAGGTTCTACAGAATTTAGTGACAATTGTGGAGGACATGATCAGAGACTTGTGCCTATGCAAGTTGACCTCGTAATCTTGCTCTAGTAGGGAATTATTAACAGGAACAGTTCTTATTTTAGTATATCATGTCGGAAATGTTGTAGGAAAGTTATTGTTGGTTACTTACTAAATAAATATTTATTTTAAAATGTGTTGATCAATGCTAATAAGATGAGAGAAAATGGTATTTATAATATTAAGGAATTGATCAAAGCACTGAAATCACTAAGGGCAAGTCGGAACATGATTTTATTTAAGGTGGTGGGGAAGTTTATTCAGTTAGCAACCATTCCCTTCTATTTGGAGACCAAATTCCAAGATTTTTTTTTTGGTTATTCAACACCCCCTTTTTTGTTTTGGTTATTTGATGGTGTTGTTCATACAGATGTGTCAGTAGAAGGAATATAAAACTGTCTATTTTGCATGATGGGGTTGTTCAAATTGTAGGATCCTATTAATGAATACATGGGTGTGAATGAAAATTAGTTGTACAACTTTTGACATATCCGGTGAATAGTTATGATCCATTGTTTATTTTTATTGAAATATAAATGGTTCCTGCTTATATAAAAATCGTAGAAATTGATGGTTTATCTTTAAACATGTATGAATGTTTGTACAGATAGAAGTTTATCTGTAAATCAAATAATGGTCGAATATACGAGGGTGTAAATGAACAGGAGGGTTACTAAAATTACAGGTGATATCTAGGAGAAACAGAATGTTTGAAACTTTATTTCTCTGCCCGTGTCCGTTTCTCGGTGTATCTGTATATATTGGCTTGTTTCGGTGGATATTTTCTGTCAAATGCATGTGGTATGAAGATTGTTTACCTTTTGATGCTCGATGACAGTTTAGCACCGGTCCCGGTGATTCATTTGATTCCTAGTCGTAATGCTCGTGTTGGACCGAAATCCGGTTTAACATATTGTCGATTGAAGTAAATTTAATTATTATATTAACATATTAAAACTTCATAGTGAAAATTGTGTCTAAAAAGGTTAGAATAATTTAATTGTGCACTGTCGTACATTATAGAACTTTTTCCAGACCTGTCAAATAAAGATATGTACAAAGCACAATGGAAACATGTTCAGGTCTTGGCAGGTCAATTTTGGAAACAGTGGAGATCACAATATTGCAACAATCTCTAGCATAGAAAAATATGGCCTGTCGAGTGTCGCAACATACAAACAAGGGATCTCGTCCTTATGGTTGATGACACTTTACCGCGCAATCAGTGACTGTTGATCTGTTTTTCCAAGTTCAGATGGACTGGTTAGAAAAGTATCGGTGCGTGTTATAAGGAATGGTGAACCAGTTACTTACATCCGTCCAATCACAAAACTTGTACACTTAATATCTGATTAACTTAGCATTTGAATTGATACTGTTTAATATAGTTGACCATTTTTGGACAGAGTTAGGACTCATGTTTAATGCTATTAGTTTTATATAGTTATTATTGTGTTTATTTTTTTATATATATTTTAATAGTGATTTTTTTTTTTACAAAAATCAGGCGGGGAAAGTAGTGTTACACTTTGCGTGCTGGAGTTATCTCTCTATTCATATGTTTTTGGATTTTAGATATCACCAGTTTGGTACTTGCATCTTTTAGTTGCTTTTCCCCCATCTCAATTTGCCCCAGGGACGAAGCACATGTTTACAAACAAAGAAATTAAGAAAAATAAGAGGAACCCCACAGAGTAAGTTATCTTCCCAGCCTGATTTTACAATTTTGTATATTAGTAAATTGTGTTTAACATGTTTTTATCATATTTAACCCGTTTATAAAGCTTGTGAAAGCTAGTAAAGAAGTACTGCTTGAACATATCACCACCCACTTTATTATGTGGAATATTTTTACACATGGCGTTAGTTACAAGGACATAGACATTTTAAGGAATATTCCGTCAGTCGGTTGATAATTTTTGGACAGGTTTGTTAGTGTATTACGCAATTTATCGGATTTTTGCATTAATGATGCTATTTTTAGACAAAGCATTAGGCACACTTATAACACATATATGTTACAGTTGTTCTACATTATTAGGCTATAACTTACTAACACATACATTCGTGATATTTTCAGTTAGGCATACATAATGTGTATGTGGTTAGGAAATCCTTAGGACACTATTCATAGTGTGTTTTATTTTGTTATCATTGTCTTTGCTCTCGTTGCACTCGTATTTTTTTACACACGTTTCATAATATTAGTCGAGATCAACAAACCTTGTCATAACTACATGTACTTTACTGGTTTGAAATTAGCGGAGGATCTGCTAGTCAATGATATTTAATCCTGTGGAACGATTCAAATGAATCGGCATGGCTTTCCAGACGAATTAAAAAAAAAACTGAAGACGAGACGTGGGGAGTCGAGAGTGTTGCAAAAAGGAAATATAGTTGCTGCAGTGTGGCAGGATAAAAAACAAGTCATACACTTGCACAACAATTGTCAAGGTATTTTTACTCTTCTCACTTATCATTATTTACCACATACAGTATTTTTGTATTGTACAAATTGATTTTATACCAACAAACTTTCAGAACACTGGTATTTAGTATTTTTTATTTTTATTATATTGTAGCTTTCTACCTTCCCCTGGGAAGTATGTACATGTATGTGGAAATAAAATATTAATATGGAAATATAAAGGCTTCGTTCTTAAAGGCAAAACACTACATATGGCAACAATTTATATTTTATGTCTTTTATGATAACTACATGTACTTTACTGGGTTGAAATTAGCGGAGGATCTGCTAGCCAATGATATTTAATCCTGTGGAACGATTCGAATGAATCGGCATGGCTTTCCAGACGAATTTAAAAAAACTGAAGATGAGACGTGGGGAGTCGAGAGTGTTGCAAAAAGGAAATATAGTTGCTGCAGTGTGGCAGGATAAAAACAAGTTTCTGTTTAAGTACTCTTAGTAACCCGAATGAACAAGTTAATGTCACTAGGAGAGCTGGCCGCAATGTAGTAAATATGATTCAGCCGCATCGTGCAAATGTACTGTTGACCGCAACGATCAGTTAAGGGTGACATACAGTCTTGGAAGGGATGGGAAAAAATCGTGGAAATATATCTTTTGGTTTGTCATGAATTGCTCATTTGTGAATGTTTTTATTATATTTTCGAACTCATCCAGACGACAAAATGCAAAGAAAAGATTCACTCATCTGGACTTTAGAATAGAACTAGCCCATGAACGTATTGCAGGCTTCTGTGGGAGTAAAAGGCTGAACAATAGGGCATACAATTCGAAGAGCAAAACTTTTCAGGAAATGAATCTGTCCACATGAAATCAAAACGTAGATGTCGTATTCACCTGAACAATAAAGTGAGAAAGGAGACTGCTTATGGGTGCAAAACATGTGATGTTCACCTGTGCAAGGATGGATGCCACTTCACTTATCATAGAGAACAAAATAATTGACAACAAAGTACATCAATTGCAACATATTTATTGTTAAAATACATTTTTTTCAAAATATCATCTGAAAATTTTATTATTTGGATGAGACTGGAAATATAGCAAATATTTAATTGGAATTTTTATGCCATTGGAAAGGTCATTTCATAACAAAAATCAATATATATACTTTATTATGGTTATTTAAATTAATTAATCCACAAATTAAGATAATCTGAGTGTACCCTTGATTGATATCTATTTTGTTAAAATTCTCTGGAAATGATGCAGCCGATTTTCTTATCAGCTCTGGAGACTGATTATGTTATCAGTAATTCTACTGTGGCTAAAATACACAGTTATAGCAGTTGATCTGTAGGGTAAAGAGTTAATAGTTGTAGAGGAAATGATTTAAGAAAAGTAGTAATGGATGATAAGATCAGAACCATCAAGGAGATCCCTGTTAATATTTATGACATTGTTCTGACAAAAATACTACCAACTGGAAAAAAACAAAACGTACTGACATTCTTCTATCTAAATATGGAAGTTCAGATATTAAACTGTTGACAAAGTCAGGAGAAATCAAACAATTCCTTTCTGTGGCACCACTACTACCAACTGGAATCCGTGTGACTAGTGACAATTATATTATACTAGGTGCAATGGTGAATGTAGTTTGATTTAATGATTTATGTACAGTAATTCATCATGATTCATTTCTGTTATGGCAACAATTTATATAGGTTATTTACAAATGTCGCAGGCGACACAATATTGCAATTTTTAAAAAGAAATTAATTTATATACAAAAAGATATTTAGATAAGATATATTCTAAATATATGTTTTTATCTTTTTATTACTTGTACATATAACCCATATTTTCTTGCAAACGTCCGTCTCAAAATTAATATCTTTACAGTAAATTAACATTTTAAATAAGTTTTCACTGCCTAAAAATTATGTACACACATTGCACCTCCAATGATCTAAATGAATGTAATCACGTGATGATAAATATGAATATTCATGAGCGCGGACCAACAATTACTCAAGTAAATGAATTCCGAATTCGCATGAAAGATTTATTGTCATAACTCAGATTTAATGAAAATTGAATTTTTCCTTATGAGCATAAAATATATCATCAGTATTCCATTAATGTCTATGACCTTATATTTCTTCAAGGGGCAATAACTGGAAACTTTCAATGAAAGTTGTTGGTGCTCAGCTTTTTAATTTAACAAGAGTTATGTTGTCAACATGACATTATCCCACCTTCCAATAGTCAGTGAACCATGAAACATCAGTTAAAACCCTTTATTAACATATATTTCAGAAAGATCCCTGCATCATAGCAAAACATGTTTACCACGTTTCATGTTAATATGAGTACCCCTTCATAGAAAAGGGTCCGGGTGGCTCAATGAGTTGGGTAGTTGGATTACCTAACAACTCATACAAGCCTATCACTAATACGGTGTGGGTTCCCGCCCGCCTTTGTTAATTACAAAAAAGGGTGCACTCGACTCAGCCGCAAGTGATACAGTTTACCAGTTGCTTGCCTATCGTCGGCGGTCCTCTCCGGCTTCTTCTACCCCTAAAACTGGTCGCCATGATATATTGAAATATTTGGTAAAAGTGGCGTTTATTAAACACCAAAATTCAAATCAAACCTTCATAGAAAACTACATGGTTGTACCTTTTAACCTACATCACATTAATTTGCAAGATAAGCCTAGGTCAGAATACAAGATTTTCATGTGCAGTGGATCATAAAACTGGGATCAAAACCCTGATCTGGCATATATTTTAGAAAGATCAGATAATAATGAATATGTGATCAAGTTTCATGGTGATGTGATCATCCCTTCAAGTTCCTAGAAAATTATTTATGGAAGATTTATAGGATTACATAGGAATAGTCGTGATAAACCAGTCACGTGTCTACAGAGAACATTCTTCAATTCTAAAGAGTTATACAACAGATTTACCTAATGCTACAAGATTAGTATCACTGGATAATAGGACAACATGGATTAATAGTTGTAGAGGAAATGTTTTTAAGACAAGTAGTAATGGATGATAAGATCAGAACCATCAAGGAGATCCCTGTTAATAGAAATCAAACAATATCAGATACTACACTGTTGACAAAGTCAAGAGAAATCAAACAATATCAGATACTACACTGTTGACAAAGTCAAGAGAAATCAAACAATATCAGACACTACACTGTTGACAAAGTCAAGAGAAATCAAACAATATCAGATACTACATTGTTGACAAAGTCAAGAGAAATCAAACAATATCAGATACTACATTGTTGACAAAGTCCGGAGAATTAAAACAATTCCCTTCTGTGGCACCACTACTACCAACTGCAATCCGTGTGACTAGTGACAATTATATTATACTAGGTGCAATGGAGAAAGTATTTTAATTTAATTATTTATGTACAGTAATTCATCATGATTCATTTCTATTATGGCAACAATTTATATACTTTATTTGCAAATGTCGCAGGCGACACAATATTGCAATTTTTAAAAAGAAATTAATTTATATACAAAAAGATAGTTAGATAAGATATATTCTAAATATGTTTTTATCTTTTTATTACTTGTACATATAACCCATATTTTCCTCCGCAGGACTAGATTATGTAATAATCGGGCCTGTGATCTGGATGTCTTCTGATTCCGTGTTTTACTCGGGCAACTTGCCCCATAGTGTTGATGTTGAAGATGTTTTGGAAATGGTAATTTCAGTATTTTTAATTCTTATGTCATTTGATTTGTTAAAGCCAAACATAAGGACAATGCACCAAATAGAGCTGAGAAATCACTACGTGGAGGAGACAAAAACACCGACCCTCCGCAAGTCACCGACAAACTTTTATCACATAATTATGTATCGAGTGCACCTCGCCTAAGCGGGGTTCGAACTCGCAACGGTAGTGGTGATATCATAGGTAGTCAATCCAACTACCATACGATCACGACCACGAATGCCCCCTGAAAATTATTGATTATGGGGAAGCATTACAGTAATAAAGAAACAAGTAAACATAATATTACTTTTATTTAAATGTTTAAATGGGGAATCATTTCAGTAATAAAGAAACAAGTAAACAAAACATTACTTTTATTTAAATGTCACCTTATTATAGAAGCATCACGTGATATATCTTTATCGTTGTATCAGTTTTTATGTCCTCATATTGTTGGTACTGAAGAAACAGTAAAGACAAAGAATGTTTAATACAATCAGGGACAACCCTACATATCAGCTACGGCTTGAGGTGTTTCAGGGACAAACACATATGCGGAATTATCTTGGTCAACTTTTATCCATATTATTCTTACTGTGGTTTAGAGAGAATAAATACCTATTATACTAGAAGATTTCCGACATACAATACACACATCTAGTCTAGAATGTTACTAATTAAAAATGTTGGTAGTCACGGGACTAGTCATGATAGATTCATAGGTTACACGAAGATTAGTCGTGATAATCTTGTCTCGTGTCTACTGAGAAGATTCATAGGTCACACGGGAAATAGTGATCTGCAAAAAGATTACCAGTATTCAGTAAACAAAGAGATAGAAAAGGCCCAATGAAAATGTTACCAGTTGTAGACATAATTCATGAACATGATGGTCCAAGTAAAATGGAACGGAAAGATTGTGGCTCTGCAAGCCAATGTCATATCTGTGATAAATCAATAAAGCGTCTGAATAGACACTTGAGGGAGGTACACGGTAAAGTGACAATGAACAAAACAATGATAGTAAAGGGTGCCCATGGTTATGTCGTGTGGGCTTGTCCAATATGTTCAAAAGTGGTAGAAAGAATGAGAGACCACATCAAAAGGATGCGCAAAATATATGACAAAGTCAGTTTCTTTGATGTCATCGGCCTACCCAGTTACTAGAGATGAAGGCGTGCGATTATTTCGCACTAAGGTAGATTTTTTTATAATACTTTTTTTTTATTAAATCGTGTGTCAATAATGTTTAATTATCACATTTTACAAATACAGCGTTTTTCTATAAACAGGAACATTTTCTCTGTATGTTTGTCTGACTTGATTTTTTGTGTTTAACGCCACTTTCGGCAATATTTCAGCTATATCATGGCGACCAGTTTTAGTGGTGTGAGAAGACGAGAGAACAACAGACGATAGGAAAGCAACTGGTAAACTTTATCACTTGCGGCTGCGAGGCGAGTGCACCCTTTTTGTAATTTACAAATCCGGGCGCGAACCCACGCCGTATTGGTGATACTACCTAACTCGTTGAGCCACCCGGGCCCATATTTTTGTCTGCATTTCGCTCTTTCCTATACAAGTTTCATCGTACACATTATATATAGAATCATGTTCAGCTCACCCATCAGTTTTATTCAAAAATAAGCAAATTAATACATTTTTCTAGTTAATGGAGTTAATACTTGACAATTTGTTGCAGGATTTTAAGTGATACTTTTGTTAAAACTCACAAATGAATGTATTTATTCTTGTTTTAGGGAAAAATACGTTCTATGGAGATTGAAATCCCTAACACCAACAAGGATATTATTGACCAAGAACAGATTGATACTTTGTCCAACATTGAAAAGTCGCAACCTTCTTCTACAGACCCATTGGTGAGTAAAACCCTTTTGTAAAGCTCGCATAAATTAGAATTTCCTTTATGCGTAGAGCTCGTGTTTTAATTCCCCTTGTAAACCTCATTATTTGATTTGTAATTCCCCTTATGGATCCCCATTCATTTGAAGGAGAGTCGTGCATGGTAAAACAATGACCTCATTGTTTATAATTGACCCGGGTGTTGAAATTGTAAACCCCATATGTTATTATTGCTATCAATCGATAAAGGGAATATATTTACAAAAATCTATCTATCGAAAATCAATTTAATTCAAGTGTTTTTGAAGGCAAAATTTATTGTATTGCTATGATACTTATGTGGATTGACTTATCGCTGGTTTAAATTACCGATAGACAAATATTTAATGGATTATTTAATGTTTGTTGTTTGTCGAGTAGTTTGACCTACTTGTAAGTTGTTTAATCGACGAATACAAGTCATAATTATTATGGTTGCAGTTACGTAAAAGATAATTGTTGATGTTTTAGTGTATATCCACAAGATCGGAGACAGGTGAAACTATTATTATTCAATGATTGTGATTAGGTAATTCAGACAACTACAGAAATCTATTTTAAGAACTTTTGGAACACGTGTTTCATGAAGTAGATGTGGTGACGTTTACACATACACAGGAACTATTTATAAACCTAGGGAATTTCAAAGAATTTACCAGGTAATCTGTTGTCTTTGTTATTGTAGCAAAATAAAAGTGTATTTTATTGGTAGTTCTCGTATAAATCATTTACAAAAGTACTTAAATGAAAACTATGACATGCAATTAGCAAATCATGTCGTTCTTATGCGTAGAATAAGTGGAGGACATTTCTCGTCTATGTACAAGTACTTAATAGAACTGTTCGACTTTAAACCAGATTTGAAATTTGTACAGATAGGTAGCAATGACATCTGTGATCAAGCTAATAGTGTAAGCGATGTGGTATTTGCCATCACCCATTTCTGTGAAACTGTCAGATCTATGCTCAATTCACATGCATGTATAAAAATTTTAGTTGGAATGCTTTTCCAGAGGAGTAAAGTTTGGACTAAAATTAATTTATCAGTTGAACAATATAAACAACGGGTTATGATGTTGAATGACAAATTACAGTTGGAATCTTCTTTTTCTCAAACATATGTTTTTTGGAAGCACAGAGGTCTTCAGTTTCCCAGTGTAAATATTTTAAAGGATGGGACACATTTAAATAATGTTGGCAACTGGAGGCTTGCAACAAGTTTACGGGGTGCAATAATATTTACTGCAAAGCATGTACTGTCATTGGTAAGACATTCAAATTTAATACTGAGAATACACATGTACATGTAAATATGTTGTTTTAATTGAGATATGAATGACATTTACATCCAGTTGAAATGTTGGAATTTATTATTATATTGTAGGACATGCTTAGTATCTTATTTAAAAATACACATTCTGGTGTGAAATAAGGAAGTTAAGAATATGATATAAATTATGAATGACAAAATGTGCAATTATTATTCATGAAGGTACATATACATTTTGTACATGTACGGGTTATATACATTTGTACATGCACAAATATATGGTATACTAATGAATAAAGGATAAAGAGAAATATACACAAGCATACGATATAAACATATCACAGATATAGATAAATATACACAGATATATACAAATATATATAAATATATAGATTTACAGGCATATATTATATTAATGATTAAAAATTATTATTATTATCTGAATATGTAGATGAATTATAAGCATGATGATGTCTTCTACATATATATATATATATATATATATTGTTATTATACAGTACAGGTAAAAAATCAATAACCAAAATTAGTCAGTCGCCCAGGTAAGTATAGGTACTAAATATCATAAAGAAATTCAAATAAATAAAATAGAGAAATAAAAAAAATAAGTGTATCCTTTCTTTTGTCCAATAGTATATATTGTTATTATATAGTATGAACTTAAAAGCATACATACATGTTTACAACTCATTTACAATATATAATATAATAACATATGTTTGGCCCAAAAAATTAAACAAATTTTGTAAAGTAATTATTGGCCTTGCATAATTGATGTTATTCAAGATAACTCGCTTAGTTGATATTCGCAACTGTTTATAATTTACTTTATTTTCAGAATGCCGCCCAAACCCAAGAAATCAAAGAGGATTGAGGAAAGAACAACTCAAAATATAATTTTTGGCCATACAAGTGTTCAGACATTAGTGCAATCAATTTCTAGCCTAAAACAACAAGTTGGATATTTGCAATCGCGAATGGACTCGCAAGAACAATCTAACATGGCATCACAACTCACCAGTGTTGACCAGCCAGGACAGAATGATCAACAATCTTCAACAGGTCAACCAATGATTCCGGTAGATGTGCCAACAGATCGTACAGAGCCAATGAGCTATACATGTACTATTCAAAACCAAGTTATGGCTATGTGGTTGGGGCCAAATTTTTGAACCCCACCTTTGCCCTCTTGTGAAATGAAATGTAAACATATTAATTAAAATAATAAAACTTTGGCCACACTAGGTGGCCCAATTTCTCCTCCAAAACCACTAGATGAAGCTACATAGTGTGTAATACACATTTACGAATTTAAAATATCTATTAATAACGTACATTTGTAACACAACCACCTTTCTTGCAAACGTCCGTCTTAAAATTAATATCTTTACAGTAAATTAATATTTTAAATAACTTTTCACTGCCTAAATATTCTGTACACACATTGCACATCCAATGATCTAAATGAATGTAATCACGTGATGATCAATATGAATATTCATGAGCGCGGACCAACAATTACTCAAGTAAATTAATTCCGAATTCGCATGAAAGATTTATTGTCATAACTCAGATTTAATGAAATTGCATTTTTACTATGAGCATAAAATATATCATCAGTATTCCATTAATGTCTATGACCTTATATTTCTTCAAGGGGCAATAACTGGAAACTTTCAATGAAAGTTGTTGGTGCTCATCTTTTTAACTTAACAAGAGTTATATGTTAACATGACATTATCCCACCTTCCAATAGTCAGTGAACCATGAAACATCAGTTAAAACCCTTTATTAGCATATATTTCAGAAAGATCCCTGCATCATAGCAAAACATGTTTACCACGTTTCATGTTAATGTGTGTACCCCTTCATAGAAAAGGGCCCGGGTGGCACAATGAGTTGGGTAGTTGGATTACCTAACAACTCATACAAGCCTGTCACTAATACGGCGTGGGTTCCCACCCGCCTTTATTAATTATAAAAAGGGTGCATTCGACTCAGCCGCAAGTGATAAAGTTTACCAGTTGCTTGCCTATGGTCGGTAGTTCTCTCCGACTTCTTCCACCACTAAAACTGGTCGCCATGATATAGTGAAATATTTGGTGAAAGTGGCATTTATTAAACACCAAAAATCAAATCAAACCTTCATAGAAAACTACATGATTGTACCGTTTAACCTAAATCACATTAGTTTGCAAGATAAACCTAGGTCAGAATACAAGATTTTCATGTGCAGTGGATCATAAAACTGGGGGTCAAAACCCTGATCTGGCATATATTTTAGAGATATCAGATAATAATGAACATGTGATCAAGTTTCATGGTGATGTGATCATCCCTTCAAGTTCCTAGAAAACTATTTATGGAAGATTTATAGGTTACATAGGAATAGTGGTGATAAACCAGTTACGTGTCTACAGAGAACATTCTTAAATCCTAAAGAGTTATACAACAGATTTACCTAATGCTACAAGATTTGTATCACTGGATGATAGGACAACATGGATTAATAGTTGTAGAGGAAATGTTTTAAGACAAGTAGTAATGGATGATAAGATTAGAACCATCAAGGAGATCCCTGTTCATATTTATCACATGGCTCTGACAAAAAGTACAGACATTCTTCTATTTATATATGGCAGCTCAAATGTTGACAAAGTCAGGAGAAATCAAACAATATCAGATACTACACTGTTGACAAAGTCAACAGAAATCAAACAATATCAGATACTACACTGTTGACAACGTCAAGAGAAATCAAACAATATCAGATACTACACTGTTGACAAAGTCAAGAGAAATCAAACAATATCAGATACTACTGTTGTCAACATCAAGAGAAATCAAACAATATCAGATACTACACTGTTGACAAAGTCAAGAGAAATCAAACAATATCAGATACTACACTGTTGACAAAGTTCGGAGAATTAAAACAATTTCCTTCTGTGGCACCACTACTACCAACTGCAATCCGTGTGACTAGTGACAATAATATTATACTAGGTGCAATGGAAAAAGTATTTTAATTTAATGATTTATGTACAGTAATTCATCATGATTCATTTCTATTATGGCAACAATTTATATAGTTTATTTACAAATGTCGCAGGCAACACAATATTGAAATTTTTAAAAGGAAATTAATTGATATACAAAAAGATAATTTGATAAGATACATTCTAAATATATGTTTTTATCTTTCTATTACTTGTACATATAACCCATATTTTCCCCCGCAGGACTAGATTATGTAATAATCGGGCCTGTGACCTGGATGTCTTCTGATTCCGTGTTTTACTTGCCCCATAGTGCTAATGTTGAAAATGAAATGAAAATGTTTGTTTTGGAAATGGTGATTTCAGTATTTTTAATTCTTATGCGATTTGATTTGGTAAAGCCAAACATAAGGACAATGCACCAAATAGAGCTGAAAAATCACTACGTGAGGGAAACCGGGGACAAAAACACCGACCCGCCGTAAGTCACTGACAAACTTTTATCACATAATTATGTATCGAGTACACCTCGCCTAAGCGGGGTTCGAACTCCCAACGGTAGTGATGATAGCATATGTAGTTGTAAATCCAACTACCATACGATCACGACCACGAATGCCCTTAAAAATGATTGATTATGGGGAATCATTACAGTAATAAAGATACAAATAAACATAATATTACTTTAATTTCAATGTCACCTTATTAATACACATGTTAATATAGGATTTCAATAGTCACAGCTCTTTTTATATCCTTACCTTTTTATTGTAGAAGCATCACGTGATATATCTTTATCGTTGTATCAGTTTCTATGTCCTCATATTGTTGGTAGTGAAGAAACAGTAAAGACGTAGACGCATCACGTGATATATCTTTATCGTTGTATCAGTTTGTATGTCCTAATATTGTTGGTAGTGAAGAAACAGTAAACACAAAGAGAACGTTTAATACAATCAGGGACAACCCTACATGTCAGCCAATGCTGCAGGTGTTTCAGGGACAAACACAAATGCGGAATTATCTTGGTAAAATGTTATTCATATTAACCAAAGCTTTACTGTTTATTCTTACTGTGGTTTACAAATAGAAAAAATACCTATTAGACTAGAAGATTTCCGACATACAATACACAAATCTAGTCTGGAATGCTACTAATTAAAAACTAGAACTGTCCACATAGCGGGACTAATACCCCCCGCTTCACTCTGACTGTGTCCAAGATTATTGAAAACTAAGTCTACACGGAAAATATATTATTTGTCAAATTATAATGTTTAATCACATTCAACAAAAATAACCGACTGCGACTGTGTAAAAATTAACACACAAACCCAGATATAGCCAGTTAGTAATATATCATATATAAGGTGATTTTCACATGCAGATAAACATAAGAATCTGGAAATGTACCAACTCTCGTGTCAAACAATTACCAATGTCATAGGAGTTGCAGTGAAGTGGATAATGGACACCATCAAAACTTCTAAGTTCAAAGGACCATAACTCTGGCAAAAGTCAATGGACCGGAACATCCTATCTTCATGCACATCTGCATACGAGGGTCTATCAATGTACCAACTTTCATGTGTATCCGACAAACCATACCAGAGGAGTTGCGATGACAAGTTGCATAGTGGATAGAGTCACAATTTCTAAGTCCAACGGATCGTAAATATGGAAAAATTCAATGGACCAGAACATCCTGTCTATAGTGAGGTTTACACATCATGGCCAGTCAGTGTATAAAGTTTCGTGAAGTTTAGACAAAGGACACAGAAGTTGGTCCGGACAGACAGACAAGGTGAATCCTATATACCCCCCAAACTTCGTTTGCGGGGGGTATAATAATTGGTAGTCACGGAACTAGTCATGATAATATACGAAGATTAGTAGTGATAATCTAATATCGTGTCTACAGAGACGATGCATAGGCCACACGGAGATAGTGATAAACTAGTCTCGTGTCTACTGAGAAGATTCATAGGTCAAACGGAGATAGTGATAAACTAGTCTGGTGTCTACTGAGAAGATTAATAGGTCACACGGGAATAGTGATAAACTAGTCTGGTGTCTACTGGGAAGATTCATAGGTCACACGGAGATAGTGATAAACTAATCTAGTGTCTACTGAGAAGATTCATAGGTCACACGGAGATAGTGATAAACTAGTCTGGTGTCTACTGAGAAGATTCATAGGTCACACGGAGATAGTGATAAACTAGTTTGGTGTCTACTGAGAAGATTCATAGGTCACACGGGAATAGTGATAAACTAGTCTTGTGGCTACAGAGAAAATTCATAGGTCACGCTGGAATAGTGATAAACTAGTCTCGTGTCTACAGAGGAGATTCTTAAAGTCCTAAAGACTAACACAACATATTTACCTTATGCTACCAGAGTAGTACCACAGGATAATAAGACAGCATGGATTTCTACTTCTACAGGAAATGTTTTAAGACCAGTAGTAATGGATGATCAGATTAAAACCATCAAGGAAATATTGATGACATGGCTCTGACAAAAAGTATTGACATTCTTCAATACTGGTATATGGCTGTTCAGATATTAAACTGTTGACAAAGTCAGGAGATATAAAACAATACCCTTCTGTGAAACCACTACTACCAACTGGAAAAAAGACTAAAAGTACTGACATTCTTCTATCTATATGTGGAAGTTCAGATGTTAAACTGTTGACAAAGTCAGGAGAAATAAAACAATTCCTTTCTGTGGCACCACTACTATCTATCACCTGGAATCCATGTAACTAATGACAATGACATTATACCGGGCACAATGGAGGAAGTATTTTAATTTAATGATTTATGTAGAGTTTGTCATCACGATTCATTTCTACAATGTTAATAATTTATATAATTTATTTACAATTTTGAAATTTTTAAAAGAAATCAATTTATATGCAAAAATATAATTAGATAAGATACATTCTAAATATAAGGTTTAATCTTTGTATTACTTGTACATATAACTCTTGTTTATTTTAAAGACAAATAGTACATTTATTGAAAATAAAAGGATTTTAGTTCGCAAGATGACACTAGGTCAAGGTTGCATGGTTAGTGCATGATCATGCCCGTGCCTATTTTTGATTGGTTGGAATTTGAAGAGAGAGCACATCGTTTGTTGTGGGCACGCGTCATTCCAGCACCATCATCACTAGTGGGAAGATCGCAATTAAAGTTGTTTAAGAAATTTCGAATCATTGTTTGTGTTTGGTTTCCTGACGACCGCTCTTCAAGATCCACAAATTTAAAGGTAAAAGCGAACCATATATTTAGTATTTTACATTTTAGTTACAATTTGCTGCTTTATTTTATCGTAATTTGTCATTTTTGTTTTTGAACCATGGTCCGTCGTGTTTTAATATTTGGCCATTCTTTCGTTCATAGACTTGAATCTTTTACTTTCAAAAATCGCGAAAGCGGTTGGTTTAATTTGGGATTGGAAGGTACGGATGTTCAAATTGAATTTTTCGGTTTGGGAGGCGGTACACTTCGTCCAGGCCTGAAATGTGTTAAAAAACAAGAATGTATGACCATTATTGAATCGTACAAGCCAACCACTATTTTTCTGCAAGTTGGTGGTAATGACTTGTCGTATAAGAATAATCCCGATAAATTGGCTTGGGATATTATCAGTTTTGCAGATTATGTAATCACGTGTTATGATGTGCATCACGTGATCATTGGTCAGTTGCTTCCGAGGTATTCCGAAAAACCGGAAATTAATTATAATAACAAGGTTGTTGATGTCAACAAACATTTAGCTGTGTCGTCGGCTGATCGTAATGATATTACATATTGGCGTCACAGGGGTCTGTAGAAAGACACCCAACGGTTACTGCTACAAGACAAAGTTCATTTAAACACAGAAGCTTTGCATATTTATGCATAAAGCGTCAGAGCAGCTGTTGGAAGCCCCTGTCATAGCTGAGCAAACATTGGCATCACGTGCACAGTAATTAATAGTACTTAGCAGTTTTCAGCTATATACATATTTGAATTAATTGGTATTTACGTTATTTCGTTTTGTGTTATCATGGTGGTCGCTGCTTTAGTTGAAATTTTGTAATTTTAATTGTTTTCAAGATGTATTTTATTTACATTTATTTCAGCAGGGCGCACATGATATTTTGTAAACAATACAATATTGTTCTCGAAGATGTTATACTGGCTATATCATGGTAATCTCAGAATATATGGTTTTCTGAGATCTAAAAGTTACTTGGTTTTATCAGAAATATTGTTTTCTGAGATCTAAATATAACGTGGTTATCTCAGAATATATGGTTTTCTGAGATTTTAAATGACTATGGTCATATCAAAATATATGGTTTTCTGAGATCATAATATAACATGGTTGTCTCAGAATATATGGTTTCCTGAGATCTAAATAGAACATGGTTATCTCAGAATATATGGTTTTCTGAGATTTAAACGACAATGGTGATTATGGTCGTATCACAATATATGGTTTTCTGAGATCTAGAATATATACATGTATTATATATTTTACACCAATATATTTTTGATTTATGTTAATAGTTACGCAAAATGCAGCATATCCGCCATGAACATTTTTCTTTCCACAATATGATGCGCTGGAAACTTGTTTTGAGGTATACAGTGTGGTCAGTTTCAAAAATGATATTGTCAGTTTTGGGATGTTCACTTAGTACATGTTGTTTATTATTATTAGCAGAAAAGTAGAATAAGACGGAAGGCAGCACCTGTCAACTTGGCTGAGCCAGATGTGATTGTTGATGGAGGGGAAGCCAGCTTGCCTGAAATATACCGTCCCCCACAATGCAGTAGAAATTCTAAAGCCAAATCTTCAACGTCTGTAATTGATGAATGAGACACATCTACACTTTGTGTCGACCCAAACACCAATAGTGTTCAAGTAAATTCCAAATCACAGCCAGTTCCGTCAGCTAATGAAAGTGTGTCACTGGTCATTCAGAAACTCTCCGACATGCCTGACTTTCTAAATTTTTACAATAGCAGTCAAACTTCATCGGCAGTCAATGTGGAAGAAGGTACTAACTCAAGATTGTTCACAGATTACAACCACCAGTAACATCAGATCCAGAAATAGTTACCAATCGAGGTGAAGATTCACTTACAAATTTGAATGCAGCTAACGGTAATAGTGCTGATGAAGATGTTCAACTGAATTCTGATATTTCCCCATATTCCTACTCTATGCTGAAACATTCATTGCCGTTAGACTTCCATGTAAATGAGAACCCAGAGCTGATTCGATAAATATATTGATTTAGTGGCTTTACTGCCAAACTTTCAGGACGATAAAGATGACATTTTGTACGAAAATTCAAGCCTTAAGATTTCTAATAAGGTCAAATCAACACAATTATTATCAATTCTAGAGTGGTCAAATGCATTCGATATTTTTATGTCAATTTACATTTTGAAACATGCAAATTGAGCTTTGTCACTTATAAAATATGCGTACATATTTAAAGATCTTGTAGGTGTCCAAGTTATTATTACATTTGTTCACGCCACGGTATAGCTGAAATAGTTGGCGTTAAACAACAATCAATATAAACGTCAATTGATGAACTCGACTGCATTTTATACAATTTCTTTATCACAATTGTACAATCTTGACAACTAAAATAGTCATGATAAGTTATTTTTTTTACATTTGTAGCTATATTTAGGCAGGAATCCTGACCATTAGCACCGCTTATACGAATAAACGTTAGAGAATACCAAAGGTGCAATCAAAAAAAGACAGTCCAGAGAAACTGGCAACATTGGGTACACAAGACGAAGAAAAACAAAACAAAAGCACAACACGATATGTGTTGGACACCACTATATGCAAGCAAACAGAAATAACGTAAATAAGACAAACAACTAGAGGTAAAGACGAACCTAATTTTGTTTGTTATGCGGAAATCGTAACGGAAATCACAACACGGAACTCAGAAAGTAAAGACACATAATAGGACAACACAAAAACTAAAAGGGTGAGCAACACGAACCCCACCAAAATATCTGGGGGGACCAAAAAAACTCAGGTGCTGGCGAAGGATAAGCAGTTCCTGCTTCTTATAAGACACCCGCCGTGTTACTCATATGTACAGTCAAAATCGGGGCTTGAAATTAGATAAATTGTTCAGGGTGAACAGCATGAATTAAGCATAACAGGAAACATACATGTGTTCTACTATCACTGGGTCGATACCTCTGATGGTGGACTATTAGTTACCGACGGCATCTTCCGCCCAGTAGCCAGTGCTTCGGCACTGATATGGTATATTAGATATATGTATTACTGAAATTTACAGTTCCTACATAATGCTATTAATAAAACTATGGTTCTCCTCCCTCATGAATAGGTCATGACCTTAGTCGATTTTTGGCTCTTTGGTTTTATTGCTCTCAAAACCTTTAAATTATTTGGCTTTCGATTTTGTGCGTTCCTGGAACGTGTCACGCACTAAATTTGATATCTACGTTTTCATTCATAGCCTCAACACCACCTGAAGCAGACAAAATATAGGAAAATACAAAATTGTAAGAGAAATAACATTTATCGTGAGAAAAATGGAGGGGGTGACGTAGATATTATAGCATGTATATACGTTAAAAAAAATATGATTTATATTTAATTACTTCATGATCGTCTTAGCAAAGGAGTATTGTCAATTGTTCTATCCCTGATGAACGGTCGAGTATTTCCCGACGAACAAGAAACTGCCTGTGACCCTATTTCTCTTAAATGAGTCGTTTTTATCCATATCCGCTAACGTTGGATTGGTGTATATTTCCTGAAGAGTCAGAAATTGCCCGTGATCCCATTTCTCTTAAATGAGTCATATTGTTATTTATGTCTGCTAACATCGGGTTGGTGTGTATTTCCTGAAGTATCAGAAACTGCCTGTGACCACATTACTCCTAAATAAATCATGTTATCCACATCTGCTAACGTCGGATTAGTGTGTATTTCCTGAAGCATTATAAACTGTCTGTGGCCCTATTACTCTTAAATAAGTCATGTTGTTATTTATGTCTGCTAACATCGGGTTGGTATGTACTAGTATTTCCTGAATCATCAGAAAATGTATGTGACCGTATTACTCTTAAATGAGTCATGCTGTTATCCATGTCTTCTTAGGTCGGTTTGGTGTGTATTTCCAGAGGCATTAGAAACTTCCCGTGGTCGTATTACTCTTTAATGAGTCATGCTATTATCCATATCTACTAACATCGGATTGGTATGTACTAGTAGTTCCTGAAGAATCAGAAAATGCCTGTGACCGTATTACTCTTAAATGAGTCATGCTGCTATCCATGTCTGCTAACATCGGGTTGGTGTGTATTTCATGAAGCATCAGAAAATGCCTGTGACCTTATTTCTCTTAAATGAGCCATGTTATTATCCATATCTGCTAACGTCGGGTGGGTGTGTATTTCCTGAAGCATCATAAACCGCCCGAGACCCTACTACTCTTAAATGAACCATATTATTATCCATATCTGCTAATGTCGGGTTAGTGCTTGATCCACATATACCTCTATGGTGCCAAATTTTCGTTCCAAGATATCCTGATTAAATACTTAAGTAATGATAAAAGGTGTTCCCAAGTTCAACATGTACTTGACACAAGCAACAATTGACTAGATTTTTCAGACTTTGAAAATTGTCCTGGTCTGTTTTCAACAGCAATTTGCCAGTCATCAAAATATTTCAGCAAATAGTCTATTAGCCAAGTTAACTTTACATCATCAATAGCTGTATAAGAAACTAGATTTTTGTTTTTTGTATTATGTTCTTCAAACAAATTTTGTGTACTCAAACAATCAAACAACTTCGTTATCCAATAAATTTTACAGTTGAACCACTATCGTCACCACGCAATTGTTGAAAGTGGGAATGGCTTGAGCGATCAGCCAATTCATCGGGAAAATTGATTCTAGAGGAGGTGCCAGATGTCAGTTGTGCCGGAAGAACATAAAGTATACTGGTGCAGGTTGGAGAAGTTTGGAAAATATGAACTTTATAAATATATATTTACATGTACATAAGAAACATTTTTGTTTTTGTTTATTTCGCTTTTTTTTTCTTTTTCTTTCTTATTAAGAAAAACTAAAACATTTTTTGTGAAAGAAAATTATTTGATCACTAGTAATCCTTTAATTTGGAATTACTAGACCCTCTTTAATATATGTATACTTTTTTATAGTATTTTAGTGTGTTAGTTGTAGTGTTGGTAATGATAATACATACATGTATATAATTGTCAATTTTGTTTTCATGTAAACTGTGAATTTAGTATAAGGAAACCATAAAAAATATGTCGAGTTGTATATTGATTTATGATGGTGCTCAAAATCCTTGGTATTTTGGAACCTATTTGAATTCTGACATACATGTGTTATATGTTATTCTGTCTGGAGCCCTGAACTTTATTTGGAGTCCCAACTATAATTGTATCTTTTGCATGAAGTAAACTAATCGTTTTATTGATTTGGTGCTAAAACCTGAAGACCGGAGGTTTAGTCAGTCTGCAGAGGAGGGCTGTGTAACATTGTTTTGCATTATCATATTCATTTTTCTTATATAAAGTATTTCTTCAAATTTCATCATTGTTATTTAGGTCATTAAGTATTTCATAAGATTTATTCTAGAATTCCTTTGTCTAAGATATGAACCAGATACCGATTTAGTTAAGAGGAGGGCTGTGTAACATTTTTTGTATTATCGTATTCATTTTTGTTATACTAAGTAAAAGAGCATAATAATAATAATACATTCTTTATTTATAGAGAGTTACACATTAAGTATTTCTTTTTTTCCAATTTTCTCATAGATATTTAGGTCATTAAGTATATTTCATTAGATTTATTTAAGAATTCCTTTGTCTAAGACATGAACCAGATGCTTAATTAGTTACAGATAATGTTATGACTTGGAACATAAATATTTGCCCGGTTAGGGATTTCTTCTTCCAGGTAAGAAACCGAATTCGCTAATCGAATGTATTTGGTTCCGCTTGAAAACTTTGAACAATGTCGGCAACACAGCGAGTCCTCTATAAACTATTTACATTTAAAACAGATTTATGATGTCCAATATATGTAGTAGGGCAAATAACCGTATACAAGTGAGACAGAGAAGGAAGGAACGCCACCTTCAACAATATTTCAGCTATATAATTGCCACCAGTTTTAGTGGTGGAAGAAGCCAGAGTACCCGGAGAGAACTACGGACCATGGGCAAGGAACTGGTAAACTTCATCACATTATGTTGTACACCTCGCCCTGATTGAGATTCGAGCTCGCAACATCAGTGATTGCATAGATAATTGTCAATCCAACTACCAAACTATCATGACCACGACGACCCCTGTGCCATTTGGTGTCTGTTGTCATACAAGCACCATTGATATTCGTCGTCTGTTTACGGTTACAGTGACAGTCGGAGTCTTTGAACCGTAATGAAAGCGGGAGGTTTGGCGCCATAAAATCTTATTCAACCCACCATTTCTTTGGAAATGCCTGTACCAAGTCAAGGTCATTGCGGTTTTCACAGTTTTCCGGTAGTTGACTGATTTTGTCTGTTTGTATACTTATGAGTTTTGAAAGATTGTTCGTAGTTCGTAATTTTGTTATTAACTTTATCACCACTACATGGTACAATGTAGTAATAGCACACTGTAAACTAGTCCCAGCGCTACGCACAATTTGGATTTTTTGTTCTCTTTTTCGTCACAACTTTATAATCAAGGTTACCGTTTGGCGTTGGTGATTTTTGCGTATGACAGGATATAATTTGACATTGCTGGCAAAATGATAGTTTGTTCCAAAAATAAGTAGCCAAAAACACCGATACACACGACGTATGCATCGGACACGTGATCGAGTATTTTTTGTTGACAAGCTGTCTCAATCGGCAAACCTCGGCAGAATCCACTACTCATTGTTGCGAAGCGAGAATTGCAAGCTGTCTATTAGTAACAATTAATTTGATTAGTCGATTTCCCCACCAATACCCAATCGGAAAATTCTTTAGTAAAAAATTATCTTTTCCTTACCCCCATATGTTAAATCATGTTCGATTGGTTCTTTACCGTACTTCAACCAATGAAATATCCCGATGCATTACGTTCGAGATCATTTTTGTGAAACATGCCACCAAACTGAAAAAAAAACTTAAATTGCCCGAAGACCAGTCGACACTTAAATCAATGGGATTTGCAAAGTCTCAGCCTCTCAGTCCCGGTCAGACTGATTCTGAACCTGCTACATCTAATGTCAGTAATGATGCAATGAATCAGGCGAAATCTCCTCCCGTCCCTACTCCCGCAGTTCCGAATCGCAAATTTCAGGAAAAGTGGATATCACTTTACCTATGGCTTGTCTATGACGCCGAGAATAACATAATGAAATGCAGCGTTTGTCGCAATGCCAAGAAAACAAACTCATTTACAAATTTCAGAACGAACTCAATTATAGACCACATCAAAATCATGGATCACAAAGCTGCCATATTAGTCCCCAAACTACAGGACAACTTGAAAGATTGCATTTCTCTCTTTTGTTTTAAATGTTTGATTTAGACACAGATCTCGAAGATTTTTATGTCACTCCATCTTTTAGACCAGTTCAACAATTAATGTGGCAAAGTACTCCAAAACCTCACGTTTATAATCACAAGAAATCAGCAAGCCAGCCACAAGAAGGACTTCAGTTTCCACCAATATTTGACCGTGACGCAATTCTTAAACAAATAGATGCTCAAATTGCAGAAGTTCAACAAAACATTACAACAACAGAACAACAAACACCTTCATCTTCATATTCTAATTTAACTTCCAGGCAAGTGCAATCAAAATTAAAACCGTCTTTAATGGATAAATTAGGTACCTGCAGAAAATTTGGAGGTTATGCAAGAGAAAATGCAGCAAAATTTTAAGCAGAATTCGAATCATTTGCGAGACTTCATGAATTAGGTGAAGAAGATAAAGCCAGAAAACTCGCTGCATTTCATTTACATTTACTGGGCCCTGCCCTTACATGGTACAGTGGACTAGTATCAGGCTTAACTTGACAAAATGTGAAGGAAGGGTTTGAATTTAAATATGTCCAAATTGGGTGGCAGCATCATTCTGTTGTCATCGAAAATGAAACATTCCAAAATATTCAACTGTATCCTCACCAAGAAATCGAGGATTATTACTGTCAACTCATTGAAAAGGGACAAATATTGGGTAAAAATGATCATGAAATTATGTATAAATTTATTAATGGGCTACCTGAGAAACTCGCATTTTATGTCAGAACCAGTAATCCTAAAGATACTGCAGAGGCCCTCTCAATGGCAAAAGCAGGAGAGGCATGTGTCTTCACGAGATTATTAATTTAGAATTAACATAATTTTGAAGAGTATTTTTTAATTGCTCAATCCAAACTAATTAATCATAAGATAATTCAGTTCACTCAAAGCTAATTATTTATAAGATAATTAATTTCACTCCAAGCTAATTAATCCTAAGATCAGTCATTTTCATATTGATGTGATTGGGGATACTATTTGATTACAATATCCTAATTATTTTTTATAAAGTTTGATATTAAATATATGTGCTGATATACTGATTTTTTGTTTATTTCCTTAAAATATGACTATAAATACCTACTTCCTACTTAGTTTATTCACTCAATACTCACAAAAACAAGACAACCTTACATTAAAAATTAATTGTGGACTTGGAGTACATTGACATCTCCCCCGATTATACACTAATTATAAACATGTCTAGTCATGTTAGTATAATAAAATCCAACTGAAACCCTGATAATTGAAGTATTCATGATCCACATTTTGATTTGGCGGCATATTGTTTACATAAAGTGGCGTTGGTCAATGTAGATATTTATTTTACTTACGTAACATATTCCGTAAACCAATCATTTAGTTGTGAATTGCACCGAATTACGCCTGGACGAAATAAGCATTATAAAATAAAGTATGTTTCAATTATATGAGCATGCCAAAAACATTTTTTATTCAAGAACGATAATCCATTTTTAAAAAGAATTACAGTTAGAAACAATACAAACATTAAATCAAGTTTTTAAGACACAAATTGATTGCTACAAATGTTAGAATTGGTAGTCCAAAGCCTATGGACATAATTTCTATAATAAACATTGTAACATAAAGTGTGTTTCAAGCATACCGAGAATGTCAAAAACATTTATGGGATTGTCAAAAACATTTTTATTGCTTTTAAACTTTTAAGTGTGCACATAGAGGCGTTTTAGGTTTTATTCGTATATAGAACATTTTATGGAGTGATCCGAATTATCTTTTTGTAAGACTAAAACTTTTATGCGCGATACTACTAACTCATTTCATTGGATGAGGTGTTCCATGATTGGAAGGACATACGAACAATACAAGAAGAAGAAATGTCAAAAACATTTTTATTCAAGAACGATAATCCATTTTTAAAAAGAATTACCGTTAGTAACAATGCAAACATTAAATCAAGTTTTTAAGACACAAATTGATTCCTACAAATGTTAGAATTGGTAGTCCAAAGCCTATGGACATAATTTCTATAATAAACATTGTAACATAAAGTGTGTTTCAAGCATACAGAGAATGTCAAAAACATTTATGGGATTGTCAAAAACATTTTTATTGCTTTAATACTTTTAAGTGTGCACATAGAGGCGTTTTAGGTTTTATTCCTATATAGAACATTTTATGAAGTGATCCGAATTATTTTTTTGTAAGACTAAAACTTTTATGCGCGATACTACTAACTCATTCCACTGGATGAGGTGTTCCATGATTGGAAGGACATACGAACAAAACAAGAAGAAGAAGAAATGTCAAAAACATTTTTATTCAAGAACGATAATCCATTTTTAAAAAGAATTACAGTTAGAAACAATACAAACATTAAATCAAGTTTTTAAGACACAAAATGATTCCTACAAATGTTAGAATTGGTAGTCCAAAGCCTATGGACATAATTTCTATAATAAACATTGTAACTTAAAGTGTGTTTCAAACATACAGAGAATGTCAAAAACATTTATGGGATTGTCAAAAACATTTTTATTGTCGTAATACTTTTAAGTGTGCACATAGAGGCGTTTTAGGTTTTATTCGTATATAGAACATTTTATGAAGTGATCCGAATTATTTTTTTGTAAGACTATAACTTTTATGCGCGATACTACTAACTCATTCCACTGGATGAGGTGTTCCATGATTGGAAGGACATACGAACAAAACAAGAAGAAATGTCAAAAACATTTTTATTCAAGAACGATAATCCATTTTTAAAAAGAATTACCGTTAGTAACAATGCAAACATTAAATCAAGTTTTGAGACACAAATTGATTCCTACAAATATTAGAATTGATCAAGTTCAAAACCTATGGACATAATTTCTATAATAAACATTCAAAACCTATGGACATAATTTCTATAATAAACATTGTAACATAAAGTGTGTTTCAAGCATACAGAGAATGTCAAAAACATTTAAGGGATTGTCAAAAACATTTTTATTGTCGTAATACTTTTAAGTGTGCACATAGAGGCGTTTTAGGTTTTATTCCTATATAGAACATTTTATGAAGTGATCTGAATTATTTTTTTTGTAAGACTATAACTTTTATGCGCGATACTACTAACTCATTGCACTGGGTGAGGTGTTCCATGATTGGAAGGACATACGAACAAAACAAGAAGAAGAAGAAGAAATGTCAAAAACATTTTCTATTCAAGAACGAGAATCCATTTTTAAAAAGAATTACCGTTAGTAACAATGCAAACATTAAATCAAGTTGTGAGACACAAATTGATTCCTACAAATATTAGAATTGATCAAGTTCAAAACCTATGGACATAATTTCTATAATTATTATGACTAGTCGGTTACTTTTACTCCATGAAATGTCACGGTAGCTATAAAAACACAACAAAGGACCTCCTTTCTGCACAAAGGATCATTAGGTGCATTTTAATCAGCACAAAGAAACTACATATTAAATTTCGAGTACAAAAAATAACAAAATTCACCAAAATAGAAAACGTAGGAATGTTGATTGTTAAGCCTTTCATAAAGATTAAGTTGTCACAACCAGGGGATTATAATATAGGGGAAGGAAACACACTATACGATCTGCGGAAGATTTTCGTTCGAGGTTTTTCGCATTAATCATTGTGAAGTATACAATAATTATTCCTTGTAGGGTGGTGCATTCGGAATATATCTTCCAATTGAGAAATCACGCGAGAAACGGCGCTTGTAGATCTTATTGGTCAACTACTGGGTTAATTTTCTACGGATGACCGAATAAGAACATTGAACTGAATATTATTAATATGAGAAGGCGCGGCCCTTGAACTTGAAGAGGACGGAGATATATTTGAAATTAGATAATGTTAAAAATAACTTTAAAGAAAGTTAAATGAAGTTTTGGAATAGTAAAGAATGGAAAATTACGAATTTTTTTTTTTTTAAAACCTTGTATAAAAATTGATAATTTTCAGTAAAAGGGAAAACAATCTCATAATATTACCTATAAGTGCTGATTTTAAAATGTATTCAAACTCATAAATACTTTTATCATATTAGGTAACCGAATTATAATACTAACATTTACGCATGTATTGCATAGAATAGGTAGAACATTAACATTTTTCTCCATTGTTTGTGTAAATGCAACACGTCGTGACCCCCTCCCCCTCCCCAAATGTCAAATGTCTCGCATTGTTTTTTTTTATACTTTCTTCGTAAATGTCACTAAATAAATGTAAAAAAATAGTCATATTTGGTTGAAATAATATACCACTTCTCCATGTTCTTAAAAATAAAACAGAAAATATCTAAATATATTTTTATCTTCCAATGCTATGAAGTTGCTCTTTCGATACTTCGTTTATTTTTAATTTATTAAGGTGTTAGTTATACGTTCTTAGTTTTAATTAAAAGTTGTTTCCTTTTCAGTTAAACATCCAAAATAGGTATTTTTATCACTTGCTTTTGGGTAACTAAAATTTTAGGAATATAGCTGTTTAGTAGGGTTGTTCTTTTACGCATTTATTCTTCACAACCACCAACAATGACAAACGCTATTTTCAAGCATTGGCGATCAATAAAAAAGCTGTAATATAGGTCTACTTTGGAGAATGAGCGGATTAGCATTATATAGCGTCTTAATACCATGAAGGGGATCTCACCAAGAATACAGAGCATGTTTTGGTGTTCAAAACGTGATACATGATATTGAATTCTGTGTAGGATAATGCATTTGGTTACAAATAATAGTAAAACTGAGGGAATACCTCCCTCCGTCTTTAAATGAATCATTGACAGGATCGGGAAAGTATTTTTGTGTTAATAAAAAAAAACATTTAAACACTTCATTTGTTACAGTTACCATTGATTTCCTACTATGCATGTATAAATAATGTAGTCCTTTCATCAGTAACATTTACAACCCTGTCTTGCTTTACCCCCGATGTTGTTATCAACGTGGATGCATTTGGTATGTTATTTCGGGTTTCACTGTGACTTATGGTATTAACCTGCAATTTTGCCTGTCCTAACCCAGTGCTCATGCAGATATTGCAAATTTGTCTGTCACGATTTTATCTTACCCCAAATCTAAACAATTGCCTTTGTCTTACCGCAGTGTTTGTAGTACTTTAGGTAAATCGTACATCTCGTCAGTTATCGTTTGGACACCAGGTATCCTGTTAAGCAATTTTGATTTATATATTGGTAGTTATATATTTTTTGAATAGTGACTACGTGTGATATATATGAACGCATACACATGATGGAATTGTAAATGGTCAATTTTTTGTGGATGTTGGTGCTCCTTTTTGACCTATTTTGTTCGTCCGGTATCGTGTATACACAACCAAGGAAATTATGAAGATACCAAAGGCGTAAATCGAAGGACAAACAACACAATGCCCAAAAGGACAAACTACAAAACATTACACATAAAACTAAAAATCTTGTAACTCGAACACCGCTAAAAGTCGGGAATGAACTCAGGTTCTCCGGAAGAGTTAGCAGTTCTTGCTCCACTAACGGTACCAGTCGTGTTACTCTAGTTACAAAACAGTTTACTTGATTTCATGACTATGCTTGATAATGAACAGATTCAGATTGTTCAAATTGTGGTGGGAGTTAGGGTTGTTTTCCCCTTTTTCCCATAAAATTGTGTGGGAAAATAGTAATTGTTCATTTGTTACGTTATTTGTTTTACCTCCGACACATAACTAGCACTAATCCACAAACATGTCATAAAATATTTATACATGTCAAATAAGACCAGGGGTAACCATAGTCGTGATCGTATGGTAGTTGGGTTTATAGGACCTATGCAATCAGCGTCTATCACCACTAACGTTGTGAGTTCGAATCCTGCTCAGGCGAGTTGCATATATCATTATGTGATAACAATTATCAGTGACTTCCAGCAGTTTGGTGCTTTTCTAAGGTTTCCTCCACCAATATACACTGAAATATTGTTGAAAGTGGTGTTTAACACCATAACTATAACCCCCTCAAACAAGACCATACATGGATCATTCATGCACTTCATTTTAATTAAGGTGAAATGTCTTTTTAACTATTTTTCATATTGCCCTATTAAACTATTCCAAGGCGAAAATGGTGAGCACTAAAGGATAATTCATGCATCATATGATTTTTTGAAATACACAATAGCTTGGGGGAAGCAGGATTCTATGTTAAATCATGTTCCATGATGGGGTCATTGTTGTATTTCCAATTGACATCACAAATTTATATAAAGGCCCACAATATGATACCATACACAATTTGGTTATAAGCTTTGAAGTGGTTTTTGAGAAGAAGTGTGTGTATGTATTTTCCACAGGATCTTGAATTAAACTATGTTCCATGTCACAAGAGGTATTTTTGTATTTGTAATCTAGCTTCTGTATCAGACACTAATGTTGCCTACAGTTACTTACATGAAAATATTAAGAAAAGTTGTTATTCCTGTTGGAAGGATTCTGATTAAAAATGAAAAGAATATTTTCCAGATGCAAAACTTTTACCAGTGTGAAAATAATTCCCCATGTAGTATACTTTCTTTGTATTCCTATATATAAAGAATCATTGATATGTATACTAAAGGGGATAAAAAATCAACAAAGAAGAAAATTTGAAACATCTGCACATCATAACCTGTGATGTAAACAATATTAAACTAAAAGTGCATGTATATGCAAGTTACACATGTAGGTGCATTATCTGTTCAATTTGGGCTTTCTGGAAAAGTATACAGTGGTAACATTGGAAGAAATCACAAGTAATTAGCCAAGTTGCATATTCATTTTACTCTTATCACAAATACATGCAGGGTCGCCTTAGGAGGTGTGGGCCCCATAAAAAAAATATAATCATTGCTCTGTAAAACCTGCAATGTGTTGTTGTGACTGTGTAAATGAACAGCTAGGGAGAGTATATAACTCCAGGTGGGGCCCAATTGGCTTAGGGCAGATCCTGTATATATGGTTCATTCTACCTAGGGCCATTGTTTTTCGTGATTGTATGGTAGTTGAATTTACAACTACTTGTACATGTGCAATCAGTGGCTATCACCACCAAATTCGCGAGTTTTAATCCTGCTCGTGGCTAGGTGTACTTGATACAACATTATGTGATATAGTTTGTTAGTGGTTTTCTCCATTTTCCTCCACCAATAAAACTGACCACCATGATATAACTGAAATTTTGTTGAGTAGCGCTAAACACCATAGCCCCTACTCTTCATTCTACCTATTACATTTATTTATTGAAAATAGACAAAAAATTATATATAATAATTTATAATGAGAATAGGTAGAACACTTTTTTACTATATTTTGCAGCAGCCAGACAAGACATAGCTTAGGAAATACCCCTATATAATATTTCAGAAAATACATGTAATTCATTCAATCCATATTCAGTAAGTATGATGATGTGTCACCAAACTGGATGGTGGTTATTTATAGATTGCAAAGTCATTCTTTTAGTTCATCAACTCTGTTGTCAATTGTTTGGTAATTTATTTTCTTTTATATACCATTACTCTTAACTGTATACTGGTATATGTTAATAAAATATATAAGGGCCTGGGTGGCTCAATGAGTTAGGTAGTTGGATTATCTAACAGCTCATACAAGCCTAACACTAATACGACGTGGGTTCGCGCCCGGCTTTGTAAATTACAAAAAAAGGTGCACTCAACTCGCAGCCGCAAGTGATAAAGTTTACCAATTGCTTGCCCATGGTCGGTGGTTCTCGCCGGCTTCTTCCATCACGAAAACTGGTTGCCATGATATAGCTGAAAGTTGCGTTAAACACCTAAAATCAATCAATCAATAAAATATAATAAACATAGGCAAAATTTCAAAAAATCACATTTTTAATAGAAAATCTGAGTCTTAATCCAAAATACATGTAACAGTCTTTTATCCTACATCTTTGAACTAGGAAAATATCTTCAAATTAGTTGCATATGGTTATTTTAACTACATGTATGTGATGTCATAAACAATGTAAAATTATTAATACAGATAAAATCCCTGTTTTTAATATTTAAAAAAAGAAAAGGTTTTTAAAACAAAATGATAGTCAAATAACCTAATTTTTTTTTATTTATCTTCCAAAGGTCTTTGTACAAGGAAACTTCCTCTAAAATAATACCAAAATCATGCAATGTCTCGATAAATGAATTTTAAATAAATAAAAATCCCTTCCTATCTCAGCTAACGTCTTCGGATGAATAAGGTTCCTGTTAAATTTATAAAAATATAACCAATTAATCATGTTACATGAACAGATGTCTATATTCAGTTTTAAAAAATCCTTTCACCCCTTCTCCCCTTCTACCCTCCCCCCAAAAACCAAACAAATAACAACAGAAAAAACTCAACAAAATAAAATTTAGGATGAAGTTTTGATGACTTGAACTGAAAGCTTAAATAGCATACAAATTAGAGTCATAGCAATGGTCCTCCTATATTGGAATTTGATCTATCATCTGAAAGACTTCCAAGCCAACATCCACTTCATGTTGTATTTGCTACCAAGTTCCTGACAACCATTCTGGAATCCATCAGCTGTAACAAAATACCGGTATATGTACTTGATAACATAAAGTTCGTGGACTACCTCAATAAAATCTGACTGACATGTCCGAAATAATTGAAACTAGGATATAATTAATTACATGATTTACTGATTAATTGTACAAAATTTTATCACAGTACATGCTTAAATAATCGTATTTCCGTCAATTTGAAAATCAATAGAAACTCGCACCCGGAGCACGACAAAAATACCACATAACATGCGAGTCGCTGTTTTTAATTTTTGTTTTTCTAAGTATCAAACTCCTCAAAAATTCACATGAAACTTACACTATGACGTCGACAATACTCTTCACGTTACACCTGCTAAATTTGAAAAGTCAAAGTTTCGAAATGGCTGAGCAATCTGGATTTGAAACGCTGAAGACAGGATCGGCATTACTAAAAAAAAAAAAAAGGACGTTTGCGGAAAAGGTGGAGCAGCGGTCGTTGATTGAATTTTGCTTGGACATCGGGAAAACGCCAACAGAAACGCACACGTTCTTAAAACAGTCAGAGGAACATAGTAAAGTAAGCCATTCATTGATATTCAAGTGGTACAAAAGGTTTGCGGACGGAAGAGACAGTTTAGCAGACGATGCGCGGGAAGGCAGACCATCTTTTAGAGAATCCGATGCTGTAAAAAATGAAGTTCGGGACGTTATTTACGGTGATCGTCGACTAACAGTTCGTGAAGTTGCCGACAAATGTGGAATTTCTAAGACTACAGCGCACCAAATTTTATCAAATGATTTAAATATGAACCGAGTATGTGCTAGATGGGTACCGCGAATTCTTACAGCTGAACATTTAACAAAAAGGGTGGAATTGTGAAAACAATTTATCAAAAAGTTAATCGTGGTGGCATACGATTTCTAGACCGAATAATTACAACCGACGAAAGCTGGTTCCACTACTATGATCCGGAAACTAAACAACAGTAATGTCAGTGGAAAAACTGTAACTCTCCTCCACCAAAGAAGGCAAAAATAACCAAAATCACTGGGAAAGAATATGTTTACTCTCTTTATGGACAGAAAAGGAATGCTACTGACATACACTGTTCCCCGTGGCCAGACTGTCAATTCAAGGTAATAAACATAATAATTACTTTTGAAATTAATGAATTATTTTTTTTTCCGGTAAAATTAAACTAATGTAATATAATTCTAAATATGAAAACGGAAAAAATTTAGAAAATATTTGATGACTGGTTAAAGAGATGTAAGAAATGTGGCGAGTTGAAAGGGGAGGAGACTACATCGAGAAAAGTTAACTTTTACTACTGTTGACGTCGTTGAACGTCAGGAATTTTTGTCGCGTTGCTCCGGGTGTGAGTTTCTATTGATTTTCAAATTGACGGAAATACGATTATTTAAGCATGTACTGTGATAAAATTTGTACAATTAATCAGTAAATCATGTAATTAATTATATCCTAGTTTCAATTATTTCGGACATGTCAGTCAGATTTTATTGAGGTAGTCCACGAACTTTACGGACAACCCTCGTATGATGTACCAATGTTTTAAGACAAACTTATGTTATGTTAAAATAATTTTCTATTTAAGATATATACATTGATTGTACCTGCCTCCTTTGGTACTGTATATCACTTTCTCAGTAAAATCACAAAGTTTGTAGTGACTGTACATAGTACTACGACTAAGGTATATATATACTGTTGTTATGTCTCAGGCCAATACAGCTACCCTCGGACTAATAACTAGGCCAATACGGAAATCATCACGTAATAATAGGTAAATATTTAGCATTATCGTATGTTATTTTGCAACATGATTTGATTAACAATAAAAGATGCGGGACAAATATTATATTTTGTGCTTTATTAATAAATTAAACGTGCAATAATTGTAATGTATAGTTGTCGGTCGGTATCTGCAACATTTGTTTGTCCAGCGTTTGTTCACATTGTGGTGTGTACAGTGTCGATGGTTAACAAAATTTCAAATAGATCGTCATTACCATTAACATGGACAAGCACATGATTAACAGTGTAAGGCATTATGGTTAAGGATGACTTATGTAATCATTTTGTGATGAATACCAGTCCCGCAATAAACAAGGGACCCGGGTGGCTCAATGGATTAGGTAGTTGGATTACCTAACAACTCATGCAAGCCTATCACCACTACGGTGTGGGTTCGCGCCCGGCTTTGTAAATTGCAAAAAATAGGTCACTCGACTCGAAGCCGCAAGTGATAAAAGTTTACCAGTTGCTTGCCCATGGTCTCCGGGTACTCCGGCTTCTTCCACCACTAAAACTGGTCGCCATGATATAGCTGAACTATTGCTGAATGTGGTGTTAAACACAATAAATCATATCAAAACAATGACACCTTTGAAGGTCAGAAGTGAGTGTTTATTTTTAACAACTTTATATCAGTTACGTTTATACCTGTAAACAACAATAAAATGTGTGATACACTATGGTTATTAATGCTCCCACAATATATAGCAACACATCTCAACAACACCAATTGAATCAACGACATACATCCTACCAAAATATAATATATACACCTAAGCAGCTTACAACAGCAAGCAGCTTGCTCTGTTTGCCTCGTAGGATAAAACCAACTAGACACCAACTGGAGTTTTCTGGGCCACCTATTGTGGCCATTTAATCTATCTATTTTTAACAATTATACATTAAAGTTTCATCACGAGGCAAAGGTGGGTAAGCAAAAAATTGCATTTGCATTTTTCGAAATTTTGTATCATCAGTTACCCAATCCCCATTGCTCCTTGCCAAATCACTTAAGACTTCCATATATCTTAGTAAGCCCGCCATAGCACTAGGATGTTTCTCAATATATATGGCGGCATATATTGCAAAAGCCGATATCCAATTCTCTAATGACTTGACACTCTCAGGTGTCTCCTGGATTCCCAGGACCGGGTTTTTGAATGCTCTCCGGAACAACTGGCAAAGACCTTGTCCTCTGTTTTTCAGGTTGTTCTGGGAGTAAACCAGCAAATTCGACGTATTCATCGTCCCAAATTTTTCTTTTCACCCCTTCTGAAACCCCTGCACCCAAGGGCAATGTGTGGTGTAATTGATATTTTTCAGCACATTCGTGCAATACATGTTCTGGAACGATCTGATATTTATTTAGATTTATAGCATTATCACAAACAGATTGTTTAAGTTCATTCAGTAAATTAACTTCATTGTTTGCTGTACCTAGAAAAGACAAAGGCTGTGTTCTTGGTTGTGATTGAACAGTTTGTAACATTTTACCCATCTTATTCTGCATCGAATTTACACTATCGGCTAAAACAGTCATTGCAGTCACAATTTTTATGTCCATTGCTAACGGAGCCACATGAGTATCGGGACTCACTATAACATTGTCTACATTATCCGGCAAGCTAACCGTTCGCTGGTGGACCTGTCTTGCCTTTAATCCTCTCGACTTCCTTGGTCTGACTGGCGGCATTCTGAAAAAAACAAAGTGCAAACTCATAATACGATGTTAAAGGACAATTTAATCTGCTGGTAAATAAATAGCACAGCGTGTGCCTATATTTTTATATATACTAAATGCATGGCACAGGGCAAGTCCATTTTTCATGTACATTTTGTTGGTGTGTCTGTTGACTTATGGCACAACGTATTCCTAATTAAATTGTATATATGTCAGTGTTTTTTGGCCTCATTGATGTGGTGTGGGCATTAGGATATATATGGCGTGACTTTCCATAAAATAACCATCTTTTCAACCATCTACATTTTATTTGATTCACACTGAAAATACATTATAAAAAGAATTTACTACAGTCATCGAATTTAGTTGTAATGCGACAGCCCCAGGCTTGTGAAATTGCATGGGGCCTGGAAAAATTTTGTCTACAGGCCAATACATTTTATTGAATAATTCTCAAAATCCAGGTTTGGCCTGCAAGTTTATCGTGAAGACTGTTACTATAATGTAGAACAAATTATTATTTACTGAAATGAACCGCTGAATAATTTAGAAAAGCTGGACAACCCATAATTAATTAAAGTATACAAATGCATAAATGCCTACCTGAAAATAGGGAACAAGTTATCAATCCCAACCAACCGTGTACTGTATTGAAGTGTGACTGTCAATCAGTGGACAAGTTAGCGCATATATAGATCCAAAACCAGGGCGGGAATACATGCATGTGATATTCTTGCAAAAGGTAGAAAGGTGTAGTAATTTCTCCGTCTTTATGAATGAATGAAATATATTAATGATGCAAGATATTACTACTTACCTTTAAACGTAATATGACCCGTTTCTTATATTACAGCGACATATATATACACTCGACAAAAGTTAAGCACCACTCTATTTTTATCGATATATTTTTTTACATCAATACTGTTAAAACAATAAAATAGATATCACCATCTTTATTACACTTCTTAAAAGACTACACCAAGGGCTCTAAAATTACCAATCTACGAAGTATTTATCATCCTGAAAGACGTGGCAAAAATGTGGTTCAAAACAGGCGCTGGAAAAACGTAAAACCAGTTTGTCTTTGATGGAAGTTTTTAACATTGCATTAAAATGCAGAGTCTTCAGATTTTAAGAACTTTTAAATGCATCTATTGTGCGTATGTGTAAGGCATAAAAATCAATAACGAGTATATCCACCGCGTTTATTGTGAAGTTCTGTAACACGCCTCGTCATGTTTCGCACAAGACGCCTAAGC
>MJUT01064003.1:715594-730753 GCA_002080005.1 Gigantidas platifrons
ATGTGGCCTCCAAACGCTAAAATACCACGAAGTGCACCAGCTGTACTGAACGGCCGTTGCCGCGCCCGTCTGGATATGAGCCGGTGCTCTCTCGGCGTCGTTTTGCGAGGTCTACCTGCACGTGTACGGTCAGTAACATTCCCCGTTTGACGAAAACGCTGCATCGGTCGTACAATGATGGAATTGTTAACCCTGAAGTGGTCTGCCACCCTTCTATGGCTAAACCACCGTTATGCATGCCAACAGCTTGCCACCTTTCTGGTATGGTCAGTTGTCGCCGCACCATACCAAACCAATAGAAAATGAAACTTAAAACTCTACACAAAAAAAATCAGCTTTCGTTTTCGTTCGCAAACACAAATTTTGAAAAGTACACGTGGCACTTTACACACCCTGTCATATACACATAAATAAAAATCGATCAATAACCTGTTTCACAGGTAAGTAAGAATGTGTGTACAGGTAACGAAAACAGCAAACCGATTTGAAATAAGTTCATTATTAGAAAAGATATTATTGAAACAAGTCAGGTGGTTCTTAACTTTTGTCGGACTGTATATACCGGTAGCATAACATCTACCTAATATATTGGTATGTAAATAGAAAAAATGGCACAACGTATGCCCAATATACTGGTATATTCATAATAAACAACATGACACAATGTATTCCTAATATACTGGTGTATTCATAATAAACAACATTACACAATGTATTCCTAATATACTGGTATATTCATAATAAACAATATGGCACAACGTATGTCCAATATACTGGTATATTCATAATAGTCAACATGGCACAACGTGTGTCCAATATACTGGTATATTCATAATAAATAACATTGCACAACGTATGTCCAATATAATTGTATAAGTAAGCAACGGCACAACGTATGTCAAATATACTGGTATATTCATAATAAACAATATAGCACAACGTATGCCTAATAAGTAAGCAATGGCACAACGTATGCCCAATTTACTGGCATATTCATCATAAACAACATGGCACAACGTATGCCTAATATAATTGTATATAAGCAAGCAGTGGTATAACGTATGCCTAATATAATTGTATATAGGTAAGCAATGGCACAATGTATGCCCAATATACTGGTATATTCATAATAAACAATATGGCACAACGTATGCCCAATATATTAATGTAACATAAATCAATGGAACATCATAGGTCAAAATATAGTACTGTGGCACAACGTGTGCCCTATATATGTTATATGTAACATTAAACATAATATCAACTATCCAAAGTAATACCATACCTTAAACTATGTTTTACAATCTTTTCTTTGAAGTGATAAGGTTAGAACAACTGCTAATCAACCAAACAGTCCCTCACTAATCTGAAATAACCGTTAAAAACATTAATCAACAATTTTACCCTTAATTTGTCTGTGTATAATACTGCTCCTCTCAGAATGGTAGCTAACCGATAGTTGTCCTCCATATTAAGGTGGACACCATGTTTATCTAACACAGGTACTGTAGGAAATTGCAACCCTCTATGTTTCCAGAATATCATATTTTCTAGTTCTAATGACATGTCATGCATTAAGTAGTTAAGTTGATCCACTCGATGATTGTACGCATACAATTTTAAACCTCTCTTAGGTAGAACCCAACTTCTATGAAAGAACAGGCCTACAACTACTGTGTGACATGTATTTTAATAAGCGTGTCATACAAACATCTGATAGCAAGAGCAACACTATCAACAGAAGTCTCTCTATCGCTTATATCATTACTTCCTATTTGCAAAATAACTGTGTCAGGTTTAAAATCGTTAACATCTACTAGTGCTGTGTACATTGTGTGAACCATTCCTCTTCGAAAACCTTTTTATTCTAATTTCATGGTTTGCTAAATTCATGTCAAAGTTTGCTCGTAAATATACATCTAAATTTGAAATGTGGGAACTGCCCAAGATCATAACTTTTATGTGTGTTCTTATTTACTGTGGCTCGTTCGTGTAATTAGATATTTTTGTTTTGTTATAGCAACATTAGACAAACCTGTTGTAATATTCGTGTGCTAAATCATGACCTTCCACAATCAATAGTGTGCACTCTACTTCTTGTCTTGCGTCACATCTGAAGCGCCCTCTATACTGTAAATACGTCACAGAATAACATCGTCATATTATATAACAAGTTAATGTTTATTATTTTCCACTAAAATTGTTCACAAAATATTAAAAATATACTGTTTTTCTTCCTAAAATGTATAAAAAAATTACTCGAAAATGTATTGTCCGACACAATTAACTATTAAATTTAATTAATGTACGATGAAAACGCCATTGTTCTTCGTGTGATCTGCGATGAATATTAAAATCCCTTCATAACGACGATGTCTAGTCCATTATATATCAAACATGTATAAACATTTTAATTTGTGATGTAAACAGAGCAATATGTCAACAAAATATAACAAAATAATTAAAAATTGTCACAAAAATTCACAACAAACTAACCATCATAAATTGACATGGATTTGTCTCTCGTTTTATCTACAAGAATGAACAAGCTAATTAATTATTCACGAGGGGCTCTGTCAAGGGTTATACCATAATCACTTCTCCCTCGCATAAAGCATCTTATTCTTTAAATAAAATGTATTTATTGTAGACATCTAGAATCGCTTATGTATATGATTTATTTACAAATGTCGCAGGTGACACAATTTTCTGAAATTTTTGAAAGAAATTAGTTTATATACGAAAATATACTTATATAACATACTTCTAAATATCTGCTTTTATCCTTTTAATGTTTCTTTTATTTGTACGTAAAACACGATTGTTTTATAAATAAATGTTTTATTTCTAAGAGTCTGGTAGATGATTTTGAAATGTTTAAGAAGAAATTAATTTATATACGAAAATATAGTTATATGACATACTTCTAAATATATGGTTGTATCCCTTTGATTTTTCTTTTATTTGTACGTATAACACAATTGTTTTATAAGTACCTGTTTTATTTCTAAGAGTCTGATAGATGTGGAAATATATTTGTAAAAAAAATTTACGCCACAATATGGCTGAAATATTGCAAAAGTTGGCGTTAAACGACAATCTATCAATCCATGAAATTAGAATCGCTTTGTTTGAACAAAAAAGTGTAAGCAAACAAATCCACTGAAGGGGAATTAAAAAAAGTGATATATTAACACTGAAATATTATTCGTGTACAGCCTGTATATATATGAGGATGAGAGAGCTGTGGGTGGTTCTACAAACCTCGTTAGAGATAACATTCTGCACTGTTCTATTAGTGTCAACACAGATCGGCAGACAGTTGCTGTAGGAATCTCTTTAGATAAAACTATAACGTTCCTCATTTAGTACTTATCGCAGGGTTTGTAACTAGATTAACACGACAGGTGCCACTAGTGGAGCAGGAACTGCTTACCCTTCCAGAGCACCTTACTTCACCTCCGGTTTTCAGTTGGGTTCGTGTTACTCAGTCTTTAGTTTTGTGTGTTATGTTTTGTAGATCGTTGTTTGTTCTGTTGTACTTTTTTTCTTTTTGGCCGTTGTGTTAACTGCTATAAAAATCCACTTAATCGTGTTGGTCTCGTACAAAGCGAACCTGATCATCATCTCATAGAAAAAAGTAACTTGTTTTCACCATGATATAGCTGACAAAATGTTCATTTGGCGTTAAACAACAAGTTAAGTGGCGGGGTTAAACTAGTTTTACAGGCCCAAGGTGGAATGGGTCTTATTCAGCTATTTATCTTGTTGTTAGTCCACCTTTCTTTATTGATATTTCTAGGAAAGTACATTGTGTCCTATTTAAAAGTGATCATTAATAGTACATTAAACCTATATCATATAAATTGGCATTTGTAGGAAACAAAGGTAAAAGAGCAGGTGATGTTCTAAATGTTACTGATATGATCTACTTTTGAAGTTTAATGACACAGTAATATCAGCAGCTGATAACACTTCCCTAAAGATATAGATAAAGCCAGAAGATTAGGTGATAATGTTATGGCTATATGGTCCTGTTGGTAGATAATTGTCTTCTCAACTTGGTCAGTCTGCCTCTTTATGTCGGAGAAACTCTTTTTCCCAGTTCTCTGTCTAATTCAGTTTCATTTTGTAATTCTTGGGAATATTTCTTGGTGGAATCTATTATTGTTTTCTCTTTTTTCTTTATTGTTATAATTGTTACCTTGTCCTTTCCGCATGAAAACGATGTGGGGTTCTTCTTTACCTCCAGTTGTTTGTAAGAGGGCATAAACACGATGTGGGGGTTCTTCTTTACCTCCAGTTGTTTGTAGGAGGGCATAAACACGTTGTGGGGTTTTTTCTTTACCTCCAGTTGTTTGTAGGAGCGCATAAAAACGATGTGGGGGTTCTTTACCTCCAGTTGTTTGATTATTAAACAGTCAATATTTCTCGCGTTCTTCGCGACAGCACGGTTTAATTTCCGAGGGTCTTGTAGAAGTGGAAGCTATTTTGCAAATTTTGTAATTCCCAAAAACCCTCCAGGATTAAACCCAAACCTATATTTCATTCTGAACTTACATAATGCAAAAATAATGCATTTACAAACGTCGAAATTGATATTTTAAAAATAAATTTATTGATTATTTATTAAAAGGCTTAAAAATAAGTGCCATAAAGCACTTAATATTTTAAAATTTATGTGCAGTACCGACTGTGGTGCGGATAGAACGATTTAATAACAGTCTGGTAGAAGTGGAAGTTATCTTGCAAATATTTTTCACGCCACAATATAGCTGAAATACTGCTAATGTTGGCGTTAAGGTGGTACCCAACACCTGACCCCAAAATGTTTTTGTCGTTTAATTTTTTAGATTTGTTTGTGTATGAAGCATTAATTATTTCTGATACTATCTTGTTCCCAAAATATTCCAAAACTGGCCTTTGCCGACGGCTTCCCGTTGTTTTTACAAGCTCCGTCAATGTATACTTCCATCTTTCAATGATCATGCAAATCACCAAAACGTTAACGTCGTTTTCGCGGAATTTTGTGTTATGACGTGCAGAGTGTTGTTATAAAATACAAATTACGGATTTTAAAAAAAGTCTTTCACTTTATCAGGTTAAAAATGATAATAAAATTGTTTAAAAGTAGCATACCGTTACACATATACAAGCACAACATATCACAGAACAAGTCCAGCCTTTTAAATCAAATTTCCGAGAAGTAAACAATCACACGGAAACGGATTTCCACGAACGTATAAAAAACATCATGGAAAAAACTTCAATAGTCAATCAATGTCCCACGGTATCAAATATGTTAAACACCGAGAAGTCTTTTATATACTTTGGATGAAACAAATCCTTTACAAATCACAAAAAATACAAAATATTTGCTCCTTGAAAATTTCTTGCAGCCATTAAATCTATGATGTGGCGTTGTACACAATTAAATGATGAAATAGCAAATTAATACATTTAAAGTCAAATTCAGGTTTTAAATAAGGTGATCCTACCATATAAAAATTGCAGATCCTTCAATATCAAGTTTATATATATATTTTTTTTTTAATCCAATTTTTCCGAAAAATAATAATCCGTTGAATAACAGCAACGCTTCAAAAAGTTTTTTCCACAAAAACCACTGTTTAAATTAAAACTTAGTTGACAGCAACACAATGTCTATCCAAATAAATGTTTAAATAACTATATTACATCAAACGAAATTCATTACATAAGATGTAAACACCAAAATGACGAAAAATCTAGAGCTCGAATTTTTTAAGCAGCCATCAACAAACGTGACGTCAGCAATGTTTTAAATTTCCTTGTTGTTGTTAGGATTTTCACCCATAGATCTGGATTCTCCTTCCCAATAATTCAGCTTTTCTGCTCCATTTTTTACATTTTCAATTGTAATTTGTGGCAAGTCAGTCTGAATACCTACGGTGACAGAATGGACTTTGATCTCTGCCTCAATGGCATCTGTAGTAGTACATGTACTTGCATTGTTTGTATGTGTAGTTACTTCAGTTTGTGTAAAGCTGGTCTTAAATTTATTTTTGGAAATACTTTCAAAAGATGGGAAAACATGATCTCCCTCACTTTCTTCATGTTATTGTTTGCAATTGTTATATTTTTATTTTCATCCAACTCAGTCATGTCATTTTCTGTATTTTTTTAAGTGATTACTTTTCTGATTAGTGGACGACGTGTAGTCTCCTGTTTCAATGGCTTAGAAGGAAAGATAGTTGGAATTGATTCATCAGTGAAAGACTCAGCAAAATGAGCACTACAAACTCTAGTGTGGTCATTAATTAAATTTGCTCTCACATTTGTTAGTCTCTGAATCCATAGTTTTTTAATATGAGCTTTCATATCTGACATTGGAAGACGATGAAGTATTATTTCATTTCCATCTGGTCCTATCTTGTTCGATGTATTACCACATCCGGGGACACAACAGTATTTTTCCCAGTACTGAAAAAAATATAATATTGCTATGAAAATATAGATGTCAGTTCAGCGATTCTTATAGTTTCCCTTGTTTATTCTATATAAATCTCATATAAAGTTGTATCTCATGTACAGTTTTAAAGTAGCAACTGGCATGGTGTTCCTACACATGAGCGCATGTCTTATTTAAAGTTATTGAGAAGATGCCTTTCGCATTCTCACAGCGAAAGTGCTTGGGTTCGAGCCCTGATCGGGTCCAACCAAAGACTAAGCACGAAGCATAAGGAAGAAAGAGCAAAGACTGGTTGGCTCGAAATCAAAGTAATGTATCTGAGTGGGGCGACATGTCTATCCGCGGACTGTTGTTTCAGTGAACTAGTACATTGTACTATAAAAATCCACTTAATCGTGTTGGTCAAGTACAAAACGAACTTCGTCATCATCATCATCATCTCATAGAAAAAAGTAACTTGTTTTCACCATGTTATAGCTTGCAAAATGTTCATTTGGCGTTAAACAACAAGTTAAGTTGCGGGGTTAAACTAGTCTTACAGGCCCAAGGTGGAATGGGTCTTATTCAGCTATTTATCTTGTTGTTAGTCCACCTTTCTTTATTGATATTTCTAGGAAAGTACATTATGTTCTCTTTATAAGTGATAATTTATACTACATACTACCTATATGATATTAATTAACATTTGTACGAATCAAATGTAAAAGAGCAGGTGATGTTCTAAATGTCGCTGATATGATCTACTTTTGAAGTTTAATGACACAGTAATATCAGTAGCTGATAACACTTCCCTAAAGATCTAGATAAAGCCAGAAGATTAGATGATAACGTTATGGCTATATGGTCCTGTTGGTAGTTAATTGTCTTCTCAACTTGGTCAGTCTGCCTCTTTATGTTGGAGAAACTCTTTTTCCCAGTTTTCTGTCTAATTCAGATTTATTTTGTAATTCTTGGGAATATTTTTTGATGGAATCTATTATTGTTTTCTCTTTTTTCTTTATTGTTATAATTGTTACCTTGTCCTTTCCGCATAAAAACGATGTGGGGTTCTTCTTTACCTCCAGTTGTTTGTAAGAGGGCATAAACACGATGTGGGGGTTCTTCTTTACCTCCAGTTGTTTGTAGGAGCGCATAAAAACGATGTGGGGGTTCTTTACCTCCAGTTGTTTGATTATTAAACAGTCATATTTCTCACGTTCTTCGCGACAGCACGGTCTAATTTCCGAGGGTCTTGTAGAAGTGGAAGCTATTTTGCAAATTTTTTAATTCCCAAAAACCCTCCAGGATTAAACCCAAACCTATATTTCATTCTGAACTTACATAATGCAAAAATAATGCATTTACCAACGTCGAAATTGATATTTTAAAAATAAATTTATTGATTATTTATTAAAAGGCTTAAAAATAAGTGCCATAAAGCACTTAATATTTTAAAATTGATGTGCAGTACCGACAGTGGTGCGGATAGAACGATTTAATAACAGTCTGGTAGAAGTGGAAGTTATCTTGCAAATATTTTTCACGCCACAAGATAGCTGAAATACTGCTAATCTTGGCGTTAAGGTGGTACCCAACACCTGACCCCAAAATTTTTTTGTCGTCTAATTTTTTAGATTTGTTTGTGTATGAAGCATTAGTTATCATATCACCTAACAAATATTAAAAAAGCAAAAGATTTTAACCAAGGGATTCTACACACTTCCATTTTAAACTCCCCCTTAAATCGAAAGCATAGCCGTAGATGACAAGAATGCTAGTTAATGCTTGATTTTCCTTTTTTGGGAGGTAAAAGAAATATTTTACTAAATAGTTAAGCTTATTTTGAAAGTGTGATACCAGTTCCAGCTAATTAACACGAAAATTATGGATATTTTTTCAGTTAGCATATTATTTATATGAAAAATAGAATATTTTACCAAAAAATGCCGTAAAATACAACGACAAAAATTGTTTTTTGAAGTAGTCATAATTATAGAAAAGATGTGTGTTTTGATTTTTCTTAAGAAAACCTCATACAATATAAAGAACAATTCCAGATAACACTGTTTAAGTTTCAAAATTTTTCAACCAACCGATCGGGTCCAATCAAAGACTAAGCACGAAGCATAAGGAAGAAAGAGCAAAGACTGGTTGGCTCGGAATCAAAGTAATGTATCTGAGTGGGGCGACATGTCTATCCGCGGACTGTTGTTTCAGTGAACTAGTACATTGTACTATAAAAATCCACTTAATTGTGTTGGTCAAGTACAAAACGAACTTCGTCATCATCATCATCTCATAGAAAAAAAGTAACTTGTTTTCACCATGTTATAGCTTGCAAAATGTTCATTTGGCGTTAAGCAACAAGTTAAGTTGTGGGGTTAAACTAGTCTTACAGGCCGAAGGTGGAATGGGTCTTATTCAGCTATTTATCTTGTTGTTAGTCCACCTTTCTTTATTGATATTTCTAGGAAAGTACATTATGTTCTCTTTATAAGTGATAATTTATACTACATACTACCTATATGATTTTAATTAACATTTGTACGAATCAAACGTAAAAGAGCAGGTGATGTTCTAAATGTCGCTGATATGATTTACTTTTGAAGTTTAATGACACAGTAATATCAGCAGCTGACAACACTTCCCTAAAGATCTAGATAAAGCCAGAAGATTAGATGATAATGTTATGGCTATATGGTCCTGTTGGTAGTTAATTGTCTTCTCAGTTTGGTCAGTCTGCCCCTTTATGTCTGAAAACCTCTTTTTCACAGGTATTTTTTCTCTAATTCGACTTCATTTGTAGATCTTGAGAATATTTTCTGATCGAATGATACCTTGTCGCATAAAAACGATATGCGATTCTTCTTTACCTCCAGTTGTTTGTAGTAGGGCTCATAAAAACGATGTGCGATTCTTCTTTACCTCCAGTTGTTTGTAGTAGGGCTCATAAAAACGATATGCGATTCTTCTTTACCTGGTTTGGTACAGACACCTCACTAAAGTGGCGGTGTTGAATATATTCAATGGGTTCGTTACCTTTTGATATTTTACAATATAAATTTATTTAATACCAGATTCATAGTTAAAGTCCCACTGCCTAAGATACGACCGTTTTTTAATGAGCTGCATTCTCCAAAAAATGTACTATACATGTTTTATATTTAATAAAATAATGTTTTAACTCATTTTCATGTTGATATATAAGAGAAAGAATAGATGAGAGAACGATATTTGTTGACGAATTCCAAGATGCTGCATCAAAAGATGGCGACTGATTAATTGTCGACAAATTTACGGCGTCTGTCGAATGCTCATGTGGTGCTAACTATAAATAAACAGCGAATAAATATATATTTCCTTCGATGTATTCGCCTACGCAATAAAATTATAACTTCTATCAGTCACAATGTACGATTTATTTTCATCGTTAAAATGTAAACATTGCACTTACCAGATTCCGACATGTTTCTTTCATTGACAACAATCTCAATACGCATACGTAGCGTTCAAGTTCAACAGAGGTCGTATGAATACGGAAATCTTCGTGGGAATTATTGTAAGGAAGGAAATAATTCTTGCGACTTGCTTTCCCCGTTATTTTATAGTAATGCGAGCTGAAAGACCAATTTTATTGCGTTTCTTTTTTAATGTTTTAAACAAGTTTAAAATATTTTATCATTAAAACAATGGGGTTTTTATTTTTAGTCAAATATATAGGCAGTAGGACTGTAAACATAAAAACAAAGAATAAAAGAAAATTATATATATAAAAGTACATAACGTAACTTCTTTCACATTCATCATCATCGATGTTCATTATAAATTCCGCTGCAATGTTTGTCATTCACAACACTGGTATTCATCTTATTGACTGCAGGTTCTCAGGCTATACATTGGCCGTTGCATGCTGGCTCATCTGAAATAATTCACAAACAGCAGCAGAATCCTTCTTTTAAGGTTGAATGTGGGGGATGGTGAGTGAGATTTTCAGCAATATTGCCGTCAGCTCGCTAGCGTAAAAGGAGGGCCAGAGTTCAATCGACGACACAAACTTACACGGGATCGGATGAGACATGGATATAAAATACGGATATATATAAAAGCGAAATTTCAATAAAGTACAAAATTTCACGTGCAGTAAATCAGTTTATCTTTAATAATACACTTTATTAATGCAATATTATTGTATATTAATATTTTGCATAGATTTGTGTATTGTGTTCGGACTATTGTATTAATACCACTATATATTCATTACTTGTGAAATGATCAAGATGCAAATTGTCTCCAAGGTAACACATAATTAATAATAACTAAGACTTTGATTTGATTTGGCTGATTATTTGTCATGGCATTTATTAAATTACTCAACAAGCAACAACAAACTGGCCAACAAGTAAACACTTGATGTCAATGAACACTGAAGGGCGAACCAACAGTGAAAGTTAAATCACGTATCCCCCAAAGCTGGAACCCCTCCTGTCTGATTGAGGCTCTTTCTATTAAACGCAGCCTCCAACTTTGCCGTAGAACAGGCTTTTCTCCATTTTTCCTTAATTTGCTCTACCGATCTTTTTGTCCACCCGCCCTCGCATTCACAGAGTTTTGACCTTATTTTAGTAATGTTTTTCTCCACAGGCTCGCAATACCAAGTCCGGTTTGGAGAAATGTTCACCCCTCCGTCTTTTCTTTTGAGCAAACGAGTTCTGACATTTTGTTTATAAACAAAGAATACTATGGAATTATGGGATAATATCCACTGGTTGAACTACTTACCCACTGGTTAGTTATCCACTGCACTATCCAATGGTTGAGCAACGTAAAATTGTCCACCGGATACGGTACCACTGGTTAGCAATTATATCCATTGCTTAGCCTAACTAATGGATTATGTACCACGGTTTTCGCAGTCTGCATTAAAACGGTGTCACCGGATGAGAGTAATGTCTCTTCGTTTTCGTTCGGTATTTCAACTCCGTCTTCGGTGAGATTTATCATATTACTGTGCTTGGGGAACTGTTTGAGGTCGTATTTGGCTTTAGAACAACATCTTTCAACCACATGTTTTATTTTTCAACCGGAAACATACATACATACATTATAAATCAAACAATGACGGAACAGTTATGAATAATTTCCGTATGGCAATCGTATACATACAACATTCCCCCCACAACAACAAAATTTTGGTCTAGACTAGACTAGATCGTGCTTTTCAGCTACAATTACAAATAAACTGTAATGAAATGTAAACTACATAACAACTTAGCATATCACCAGCAGAGTTAAGACACTCTTATTGTTTAATAAACATTTTTATTTTCTGATGCTCCACTATACATTTCAAACAGTTCATTGCATAATCAAGTGCATTGGTTTCTCACCAGCCTAGCTAACGTATCAAAATGAAGTTAGGGATGTAGTATTCTATTCAGTGTACAGATTGCACATAACCTCACATAAACAACATATCTAACACTAAAACAGTAGGAAAATTAATATGAATCAAATTCAACCTCTCAAAACAATTATAACCTTCAATTCTGGCAAAAATAGTATTACTGAGAAAAAAAATTGTTCCAGTAAACTATATAGCAAAAACAAAACAATATCGGGTTATTTTCCTATTCACCCTGAAGTATATATACACCATACACATTTCATAAGACACATAATCTTATATTTACCAAATCTTAGCATATTAGGTACTCAAAAACTCTAATTCAACATGTAATAGTTAACCTTGAGACAAACATAGGAAATACTGACATCACACAACCTTACACACACGGTGGTGGATTGAGTTGCACATAACGTTTTGCTACAGCATTTAATTTGCTTTGAGGAAGCCACACTGAATGTTGTGACGGATCACCAACAGTTTGTACGAGATATTCTATGTTTGGTCCATATGTTTGTTGTGCAATTATCCGTATTTTCCGGTTTTTATCACTCGACTTAACGTCAGAAGTATCAGCACCATCACAATAACGGATAGGTTTTCTAAGTGTTCGTTTAGGTCTTGACTGTGTCACTTCCGTTGGGTTTGTGCTACAAGATGTATCGCTAACTATAGCATTGTCAGTAATATTCTCATTTGTAATGTTCGATGTCTGAGTTGCCTGTTCGGTCATATGTACTGACGAATCTATCCGAATTTGGCCTGCCTCTTTGAAATATGGATTAGGTGTGGGCTCTCGCACATCAGCCGGTTTCAGTCTGTTTACATGCACAGCGTGTTTAATAAAATTGCCTGTTGCTGGATTGCGCAACATAACCATATGATCGGTACAAAGTTTACTTATGACCAATGGCCTAATGTACTGAGGTTTTAGGTTTTGGCCCTGACCAGTAGGTTCGGATAACAAATAGACATAATCATTTTCCTGAAAACATAATGATTTCTCAGACGCATTTGCTCTCTCCAACATTTTGATTTGAGACTTTTCAACATTTTCACGGACAGTTTCATGTATTAACGACAAATGTTTATCTAGCTGTTTAACATAATCCTCACAACTTTTTGGAACTTCAATGTCGGTTTGCAGCACAGGATATGATAACGGTAATTTTGGTCTTGACCCATGCACAATCTCGTTTGGCGAATATCCAGTTGATCCATTAACAGCGTTATTCATTCCAAAAACAACAGATGATACATATTTATCCCAAGAATGAACATTGTCCTGTACGTAGTGCGTCAATCGCTCTGCAAGAGTTCGGTGAGACCTTTCACAAAGGCCTAAGCACTGGTGAACAAAGCTGGGAGTGTATTGGTGTTTAATTCCCAATTTAGAACAAACATGCTGAGAAACGTTCGCCATAAATTCAGTTCCTTGATCTGTAAGAAGTGTATCACACACTCCATGTGTAGTAAAGAGTTGGAATAGTCCATGCGCAACTGAAATAGCGTCATTTTTCGGAAGCGGAACTGCACAAATAAACTTGCTGAACATGTCACATGTAATTAGAACGTAACTATTTTCTTGGTCAGTTGTCGGCACAGGACCAAAAATATCAGCCTGTAAAACTTGAAATGGTTTATTCGGTGTCTTATAAGCAGTGATACCCGAGTTCGTGTGAATCTTTGTCAATTTACGAGTCTGCCACAATAATATCAGCAGCTGATAACACTTCCCTAAAGATCTAGATAAAGCCAGAAGATTAGATGATAATGTTATGTCTATATGGTCCTGTTGGTAGTTAATTGTCTTCTCAACTTGGTCAGTCTGCCTCTTTATGTCGGAGAAACTCTTTTTCCCAATTCTCTGTCTAATTCAGTTTCATTTTGTAATTCTTGAAAATATTTCTTGGTGGAATCTATTATTGTGTTCTCTTTTTGCTTTATTGTTATAATTGTTACCTTATCCTTTCCGCATAAAAACGATGTGAGGTTCTTCTGTACTTCCAGTTGTTTGTAGGAGGGCAAAAAAACGATGTAGGGTTCTTATGTACCTCCAGTTGTTTGCACTACAAAGTCAAGAAAGTCTGAACGGACCAGTTTTTGTGCTAGAAAGTCTGAACAGAGTCTGAAAATTACTCAAAATTGCTGAAAAGTCTGAACAGAGTCTGAACATTACTTAAAAGTCTGAACAGAGTCTGAAAATTACTTAAAAATCTGAACAGAGTCTGAACATTACTCAAAATTGCTGAAAAGTCTGAACAGAGTATGGACAGAGTCTGAACATTACTTAAAAGTCTGAACAGAGTCTGAACATTACTCAAAAGTCTGAACAGAGTTTGAACATTACTTTGAAAATTTTTAACAGATTTAAAAAAATAATTACATGAAATTTGTTTCAAATGATTTATTTTTCTTAATGTAATTAATTTATACATATAAACCCTAACCTTTTATTTTATTCTGTGCATAATTTTCCAATCTAATTCTCAGTGAAAACATTCATCTGAAAATATTATACTTATAACTTATGAAATAAAAGGTAAGTCACCTGTGAGTGATGGTTTTACCTGTACATATAGGTAATTAGTCATTTCATGTTGTATATTGGAACCACAGGTGATACTGTGGAGATGGGTACTATTTATAAATTTGTCATTTTCTTCATTTATACATGTATATGGGGTTTTTTTAATTACCAAAAAATATACATTATTTCATTTCTCATTAAATTTACCATTTCAATTTTTCTTCTTAACTAAATATATTTTACTTCATTTTCATTACATTTTAATTAAATATAACATGTAATATTTCACATAGTAATGCAGTTCTGAAAAGTGAAATTTATTATATAAAAAACTGAACTAAACTAAAAAAAACAATCTAAAAATATAAGAATAAATCTGTTAAAATTTAACAACTTGAGGGAAAAATAATAAACTTTTGTAAAAGGTCTCAAATCTGAAATTTATAATAATAAAAAAAAAATAGAACACAATCTAAAAATGTTAAAATTTAACAACTTGAAAAAACAAAATTAAACTTTTGTCAAAATTCATATATTAAATGAAAATGTAATATTTTAAATAAACAATCTTTCTAAAATGTATGAATTTGAAATATTATATGATACTCACTCATGCAATTAAGCAATTTTCTGAAAATCTAAATTCAAAAGTTTTTAATTTAAAGTTTTTTTTCTGTTTTAATTTAGGGAACCTTATATTTATTTATTTATTTCATCTATGATCATGATTAATTGAATATACACAGCACACACAGCACAGTGTCAACCATGGAGATTACCAGCAGGAGGTTTACA
>MJUT01064003.1:737165-747809 GCA_002080005.1 Gigantidas platifrons
TTTACCTCCAGTTGTTTGTAGGAGAGCTCATGTCTTATTTACCTCCAGTTGTTTTGTAGGAGAGCTCATGTCTTCTTTACCTCCAGTTGTTTGTAGGAGAGCTCATGTCTTATTTACCTCCAGTTGTTTGTAGGAGAGCTCATGTCTTATTTACCTCCAGTTGTTTGTAGGAGAGCTTATGTCTTATTTACCTCCAGTTGTTTGTAGGAGAGCTCATCTCTTATTTACCTCCAGTTGTTTGTAGGAGAGCTCATGTCTTATTTACCTCCAGTTGTTTTGTTGGAGAGCTCATGTCTTATTTACCTCCAGTTGTTTGTAGGAGAGCTCATGTCTTCTTTACCTCCAGTTGTTTGTAGGAGAGCTCATGTCTTATTTACCTCCAGTTGTTTGTAGGAGAGCTCATGTCTTCTTTATCTCTTTAAACTCTTTTTCCCAGTTTTCTCTCTAAGTCAGTTTTATTTTGTAATTCTTGAGAATATTTCCAGATGGAATCTATTGTTGTTTTCTCTTTTTGCTTTATTGTTATAATTGTTACGTTGTTCTTTCCGCATAAAAACGATATGTGGTTCTTTTTTACCTCCATTTGTTTGTAGGAGAGCTCATGTCTTCTTTATCTATGTTTTAGATATTTCTGTATATTGTTTATGTAAATGAATAAATAGTCACACTAATAATTTCTAGAGTGTATGTATAGCTATATATAGGACAGCAAATTTGTGAGCAGTTAGTTGGAAATTTAGTATTGATATAACGGCTGGAATTTATAACATTGTATTTGGATATATTTACTTCAGTGAAATCACGTGACTTGAGCTATTAACCATTTCAATGGACACTATTAGGAACCTTTGTGGATTCGAACTAAAGAATATTTTCATTCAAGATGAATTCAATTTGATCGGAAAAGAATCGATCTATTATACAGAAAAGGAAAAGGATATTCATGCCAAGGGAGTTAACTCTGAACATTCATGCCAGTTATCGACTTTATAAATTTGATTTTGTAATTGTATATTATTATTAAGTAATTTTTGATATTTTATTAAAGTATAGAAACTTCATTTATTGGTGGTTGTAGCTTTCTGTTACTAGAATATACTAGAAAAAAACTTTACTAACAGAAATTGAGGGCTCGTGTCCGGGAGATAAAAATAGAAATTATTGATAGAAGTCAATATTTTCCTCAAGTATTTATTTAGTACAACCAACAATCAAATGGTATTTTCGCTTGAAGAATTTATGTTAAATCCAAAGAGGGAAGCGCCTATATCCAATTGTTCTATTTCGTATTCTGATTGTAAAACTTTTATTTTGAAATATATTTTAAAACGCTGGCAAGACAGTTGGGACCAGCAGATTCATAGTTAATTGCTCGAACTACATTCCCTAGCTGGAAAGACTTCATATTCTTACGGTCAAAGTCGGCAGGAACCTGTAGTCTTGACCACATGTCGTATATGTCATTTTATAATTACTGATAGTAATGTTATTCAACAATGAGGAAAGGCCGGAATCTATTCAGTGTAATTCCAGTTATTCATTGTAACATGTTTTAATTGATTGCGTAGATGTTGCCGATGTTCCGCAGCCATTCTACAATGTCAACAATTTGTTTACATATGTTGCAGGAGGCACAATTTTGAAATTTGTAAAGAAATTAATTTATATGTAAAAGTATCGATAACTATTTTTTGCAATAATGATTGATCTTTTTTTCACATATAAATTGTTCAGCCAGAAAACAGTAGTAAAAGATAGGCCATTTTGGCACCTGTTACAATAGCCATGTAAATAGAAATAAATGATTTTGTCAATTCCATTTTTGGTTTTAAAAAATCAACCGACAGATCTAAATATTATATCTTGTTATGCAAAAAATGTGTGTCAGGCATGTTTTTATATGACTACTGTAAGTTAATATAATACACTATTTACAAGGTCTGCAAGTCAAAACAACCTATCAGTTTATGCTAAAACTTGCTCCTTCCAGATTGATTACTCATTATCAGAGTCTTGATATTCTTCCTCTATGCTTGGGTCCGGCAGCTTGTCCAAGATTATTGCATTAGCAGAAAGATTCTTATAAAATGCATGGTAATCTGGAGGGATAATCTTAGTTTTGCACAGATTAAGGAGATCTTTCTTCTTTGCCATTGTAATTGCTTGCTTTGTCTTATACTTTCTTGGTAGTTCCTGTCCGTCTAGAGGGGTTTTCGGTGTTCCATTTTTGTCTAGCTCAATGACCATCATTTTTTTTAATTCCTCATCAAACGTGTACTTGAACGTATGGCTATGTATGTTAGTAGTTAAGTTTCTCCTCAGCTTTGTCTGTCTACCTCTATAAGTTCGAAAACCTCTTCTTTTACAGTGTTTCTGTTTAATTCAGCTTTATTGTGTAATTCTTTAGAACTTCTTTTTCAATTTTTTCGAAGTCAGATTGTAAAAAAGGGTCCCATATAACAGCTCCGTGCTCTAACGTAGATCCTATTAGTTCGACACATTTAGCTGAGCTATGTCGAAGATTTCTTCTGATAAACCCAAGTGTGGATGATTCCTTTTTACAACTGTTGTTAATATGGTTTGTCCATTTCAGATCGTTAGATATAGAAAGGTCAATATCAGGGTTGTCTTCAACTTCTTTTAGCCAAGTTTATAGAAATAACTTGACGACTTTTTCACACTAAGAATGTAACATTTGGTTGCATTAAATCTCATGCCCCATATTTCGGCCCATTTTGCAAGGTTATGAAGATCATTTTGCGGATCGACATGATCTTGATGACATCTAATTGGACAGTATAATAAACAGTCGTCCGCAAGCAAGCGTACAAGTGATGTAACAGTTTCTGGAAAATCATTTATATGAAAGGGAAACAACAAGGGGTTCAGTACTGTACCTTGGGGTACCCCTTAGGCGACACGTACGTCCGATGAGGAGTGACCTTCAACTACTAATCTCAGTTTTATATATCATAGAAAGTTTTTACTCCCCTGATGTAAATGGCCTTGTATGCAATAAGACTCAAGTTTATAGAGGATTTTATTGTGTGGCACTGTATGAAAGGCCTTTGGAAAATCCAAAATAACTATGTCGGTTTGAAGGTTTTTATCATTGTTTTGGAGTAGATCATCGATGATTACTACTAACGGAGTCTCGCAAGAATAACCAGGCCTAAATCATTGATTCAAAGATGTTAAGAAGAGATTGAAGATACCAAAAGGGGTAATCAGAATCCGTAAATCGAAGAAGCACAGCCACCACAATGGCCAAAAGGAAAAGGACAAACCACTATCTTCCAAACATACATAAAACTAAAGATCGAGTAACATGAACCTACTAAAAACTCGTGGTGAGCTCAGGTACTCCGCAAGGGTAAGCAGTTCCTGTTCCACTAGTGGCACCCGTCGTGTTATTCTAGTTACAAATGCGGTGATAAGTCGTGAATGAGGAAAGGACCGAGAAGTGTTTGCGACAAGTGGAACATATCCGTATACATTTGTGACACAGATAATCCAAGGTGTTATAGCAGGTGTTTACATATTATGTGTTCCTGTAGTTTATATAATACTGAAGTTCGCGACACGGAACGTTAATTTGATACCTGATGTCTATCTCCCTTTTTGAATATCGAGACTACAAAAGCATTTGTCCAATCATTATGTAAGTTGCCCGAGTCCACGGATTTCTGGAATATTGTGGTGATCCCAGTGAACTGCCATGATATAACTGATAAATTGCTGAAAGTGGCGATCAACGCCATAACCCTACCCCCTAATACAGAAGCCAGTTCAGATGTGCAAGCTTTCAAAATGTTGTTTGAAATATTATCAGGTCCTACTGCTTTATATGTATTAATGTAGTTTAAGAGATTACCTCTTCTGTGATAGATTCTCGAACGGCTTTTCCCTAACAAATGATATGGCGTTGTTTCCCTTGCATCTGAAATGTAGCTTCACATTAGAATCGATATTCCCGTATTGGCAAAGCCTCAACATATGTAACTGTTTTCTGTTATAAGACGCGCGTTGATGCAGACAATCGCTGCCTAATCACACTTATCAGTGTATGTGATATTGTGTTATAAGCCAGACTTATTGTAGAGGGCCCGGGTGGCTCAATGAGGTAGGTAGTTGGATTACCTAACAACTCATGCAAGCCTATAACCAATACGGTGTAGGTTCGCGCCCGACTTTGTAAATTGCAAAAAAGGGTGCACTCGACTCGCAGTCGCAAGTGATACAATTTACCAGTTGCTTGCACATGGTCGGTGGTTCTCTCCGGGTACTCCGGCCTCTTCCATCTCTAAAACGGGTCGCCATGATATAGCTGAAATATTGCGATCCAGTTGACTGCTCTGTACTAGTCCAACGCGCTTAGTTAGAAATTTATACTGCTAGATCACTGAAACAACAGTCCAAGAGTCAGACATGTTACTCCACTCGGACACATTATCCTGATTCCGAACCAACCAGTCTTTACTCTTACTCCTTAATGCTGCGTATTCTGGGGAGGAACAGCACTTACTAGTTTTATAATCTTTGGTTGGACTCAAACGGGGCTCGAACCCATCATCTACCGCACTCGAGACGAGAACGCTAACTGTTACACCGCCGATGCAGTTGAGTCTTTGTTTCATTGCACAAATAAATAACAATAAAGAAAACAATACGCAGCTCGCATAGGGCAATTAAAGTACCAGTTGCTGGGATCAGTACAAATAATTATAATACAGACATATAAAATTATTATTAAAACTAAGGTTCTTCTTCCCCAGGCATATGTGTAACCTTAGACGTTTTGTTTCTTCCCCAGGCATATGTGTAACCTTACTCATTCTGTTTCTTCCCCAGGCATATGTGTAACCTTACTCATTCTGTTTCTTCCCCAGGCATATGTGTAACCTTAGTCGGTTTGTTTCTTCCCCAGGCATATGTGTAACCTTAGACGTTTTGTTTCTTCCCCAGGCATATGTGTAACCTGAGACGTTTTGTTTCTTCCACAGGCATATATGTAACCTTAGACGTTTTGTTTCTTCCCCAGGCATATGTGTAACCTTAGACGTTTTGTTTCTTCCACAGGCATATGTGTAACCTTCGACGTTTTGTTTCTTCCCCAGGCATATGTGTAACCTTAGAAGTTTTGTTTCTTCCACAGGCATATGTGTAACCTTACTCATTCTGTTTCTTCCCCAGGCATATGTGTAACCTTACTCATTCTGTTTCTTCTAAAGGCATATGTGTAACCTTAGTCCGTTTTTCTTGTTTATTTTTATTTTATTTTTTTTTTGCTATCCTGTTTAGGTCCTTTAGTTTACTAGGTCCCAGAGACTATTAACTTATTTAGCATTCCAAACCTACGCCTGATGAAGGTTTTTCCAGAAACACTTCATGTGCACCCGGTTAGATATGTACGCTTCTATGAAGAAAAACAGCACAAGAGGGTTAGGATTATGGTGTTTAGCGCCACTTTCAACAATATGTCAGCTATATCTTGGCGGTCAGTTTTATTGGCGGAGGAAACCGGAGTACCTGGAGAAAACCACCGACCTTCCGCTAGTTACTGACAATTATGCTGTATCGAGTACACCTCCTCTGAGCGAAATTCAAACTCACAATGTTAATGGTGATAGCCACTGATTGCATAGGTAGTTTTAAATCCAACTACCATACGACCCCATTCAACAACTCCAGATCTAGAGAAGCACCAAATTAAAAACAAATTTAATCAGAATACGAAAAAAACAACATTATTATCAATGGTAAAAACATTATGTGTAAGTATAACCCCATTGTTTTAGGCAATATTTTATTTCTAATGATCTTGAATGAGGAAATTACTATATAAAATGTATTCACTCAAAGATATATCTGAAATACTACTAATATTGGTGTTAAATACCAATCAAATCAAATCAATCAAATGATTGTCAAAATGATATAAATATTTAACGCGATTTTGAGACAATGTATGCAACGTTGATATTCAGGATGTTAGGCACGATACATTCATTTCCTTCGGCACAATCCTTTTAGAGTTTTCATGAACTGTGCATTTAAGAAAGAGTATATCACTGCATTAATGGAACAATTCAACAGAAGAAGGAAACGGGTGAATTTCGAAAGTTCTTGGACAAGATAATCTGTTCTATGGACGCGACTCATAATTGATACTATCATGTCTGGTATAACACATACAATAAAAGATACTATTCCTAGAATTATAGTAATTGTCGTTTTCTTCTTCCCGTTCCGGATGCGCGTGCGTTTAAGACGATGCAAGATGAGGGCGCTAAATACTATCAAAAACAGAACAGGAACGATAACTCTTACGGTATAATAACACCCGTGGTAAATATCTTCAAACGTCAAATGATGAATTTCTGTGTGAATAGATACGTTTCTGTTTGACGTTATCAAAGACAGGAAGTCAGCATTATGTGGCACTGAAATAATCAGTGTTACCATGGCAATCACTATGACAACAACAACACCACGTTTATATGTGATAATATATCTGGCTCTTTTAGAATGACAGACATTTACATATCGTTCCGTTGCTATAGAGACAATCACCCAGGCCGTATACATCATTGTGGCTTGAAATAAATAATTTGAATACGGATACACGTATTGCATCATATGGATACTCATATCAGCATCAAATAAACTTACAAACATAAAAACAAAATATAAGAGATCGTTTAACGCATGTATTAACTCAGATATAGCAAGTCCCAATAGAAAAAGATGAGTTGTTGATCCCTGTTTCTTCCTTGTTAAGACAAGTACACAAATGCCATTTATTGCTATACCAACGCAGCCAAATACTAGATACAATATTAAACCCGTCACATCTCTCATGTTCTCGAAAAACAAATAATTGTTGTAAACGACCGTCGATGCATTGAACATGGTGTAGGAATCCATCTCAATACCTCCTCCTTCGAAATCTAGAAAATAAAATCATAATATGTCAGCCTGGGCGAAGAGTGCCTTCTTAACGCATGTGTACACTAGGCAGTTGCCCGGGGGTCCCACGACCATGGGGCCCATGTTAATATATGTATGTTGTGTACGGCATGTTTTTTTTAATGTTTAAACACTGATTTTGTTGGAAATACCAATACAATAAATATATGTATAATTACTTTTGTGAGTGGTTGCTTAGGTAGGGGCCCAGTGCACTGCTCTGTCCGGAGGTCTATTATGCTGTTAAGACGGCCCTGTACATTGTACAAGTATAAAATCGCTACAGTTTGTTCTCTCGTTTGTTTATATATACATGTATGTTGTTGTTGGAGATTCAGTTTCCATTAGGGGAATGTTTGGATCCCATTTACTGGTTTAACACGGTCACAATGTGGTCACGTGTTTATGCTTGTCCAAAACCTCGATCTGGATTTCCAACCTTATATATCGTGGTATCTCTGTTTGTGTTCAGTAAGTTGAGAGATGATTGTTCATGTTGTTGACATTGGTAAAAATTGTTGACTCGCTTTCTTTTTATAATCTAAACACCTGCCGTGGGTTCGAGCCCCGGTCGGGTCAAACTATAAAATTGGTATTAGTTGCTTCTTCGCTAACCACGCAGCATTAAGGAGTAAAAGCCTAAGACTGGTTGGCTCTGAATCGTAATAATGTGTCCGAGTGTAGCGACATGTCTATCCGCGGACTGTTGTTTCAGTGAGGTAGCACTAAAAAAATCCAACTCAGCGTGTTGGTGGTCTAGAACAAACCGGGTCTCATCGTCATCTCATTGAAAATGTACTTGTTCTCACCATGATATAATTGAAAAAATGTGGAGTTGGCGTTAAACAACAATCACTCACTCAATATAATGCTGCGTGCAAATATATTACAGCTTGAATCACTCACTCATAATTATCAATAGCCAGTACTCTACTGACCAATATTATCTTCATTTATTTTACCTATAAGGGTAATAACAAAATTACCGAACACCGAGCAATCTTCCTAAGGGAAAGGCAAAATTCATATGTCAACAAACAGACAAAATCAGTCAACAACCGGAAAACTGGTAAAACCGCAATGATCCTGACTTGATACAGGCAATTCCAAAGAAATGGTGGGTTGAATAAGATTTTACGGCGCCAAACCTCCCGCTTTCATTACGGTTAATATTGTAATATTTAATATATAACGCTATACAAAACAGAAGAGGTAAACAATAATGGACAATTCAGAGATATTATTTAAAAAGAGATAAAAGGTTATCCATTAGACCTCTCTGCTAATTATATTTTCTCACGTGTGAAAATCTGGATGGAGTGAGTACAAATAACATTTGACTACCATGTGACATAAGACATTTAAATATTAAAGGACATCAATAACAATTGACTCTTTCCTTCAAGGTCGGTTACCGAGTAGCCTTTTGATATTTAAATGTGCTGAATATACATTGAAAGCACATGTATGTTATTTTGTTTTGATATTTGTATTCACTCCATGCAGATTTTTGCACTCCAGAAAATGCTAAAAACATAGAGTCCAAATGGGTAACTTATTTAATAATGGACCAAAAAATTTGAAAATTATTGTCAGAGTTCGTATATATCATATGTTAATATACATCTAGACAAAACAATGTTGATTGGAAAACTCGATTTTAAAGAATTGTCTTCTGAACATTTATAGAAGTCAAACGGACTATATAAAAACTTAGCAAATATCTAAAAATATAATAAAATATAATTATATAATAGTTACTTATGTATTGGGCATTATCGTGATTTATAGACTGCCAAGGGACAGAAGTATTGACTGAAACAGTGATAATGCCTGAGGCGCAGGCGAAAGCATTATCTGTGTTGAAGTCAATACTACTGTCCCAAGGGCAGTTTATCTATCACGATAATGCCCTACATATAAGTAACTATTATTTTTATTTCATTAAAGGAAATAAGACTTTCTAAATAATTTTGCTAATTTTAGTACAATGACGATCTCGGTTGCGTTTTAAAAAAGGAACATCGCAACTCTAAAACCTCGAGCGGTTATTAATATGATAATGACTGGTGAATTCCTTTAACGCAGATTAATGCATGATACATGACCATCTCTACACCAATGAAAAAGTCGAATTTAGAACTGATGTGAAATAATAATAAATAGTATGCGTTAAGACGTTATATACTATGTAAATCTATGAATTATATACCTGTATAAAACCTGAAACAATAAAATGAAAAATAACAAATATTATACAGTCCGATCAGTTCCAAAGTCAATCGAAAAATCGTAGGTATAGAGGTAAAATCTATACCACCTAACACATAGTACATGAGGGGCCCGAGTGAGTTAGGTCGTTGGATCTAACAACTCATACAATCCTATCATTAATACGGCGTCGGTTCGCGCCCGGCTTTGTAAATTACAAAAAGGTGCACTCGACTCTCAGCCGCAAGTGATGAAGTTTAACAGTTGCTTGCCCATGGTCGGTGGTTCTCTCCGGCTTCCTCCACCACTAAAACTGGTCGCCATGATATAGTTGAAATATTGTTGAAAGTGGCGTTAAAACACCAAAAATCAAAAATCAAATCAAATTAAACTTTATCACATAATGTTGTATCGCCATGAGCGGGATTCAAACCCCTATGGATGGTATTATTACAATTAATAAAAACCCCACCACAATATACACCTACCAAGCTCTCTTTCGTTAACAGATATTGGTCGGTGACATTTACAGTTAAGGAACGTGGAATTCTCCGGAGGAACACGCTTTTGAAATTTCACTAAATCATTTGCAAACAAACATATGTACAGTTTTCAGGGGCCACCGTGGCCGTGATCGTATGGTAGTTGGATTTTCAACTACCTATGCAATCGGTGCCTATCACCACTGATATTTATGAGTTCGAATCCCGCTCAGAGCCAGGTGTACAACATTATGTAATAAAGTTTGTCAGTGACTTGCGACATGTCAGTGGTTTTCTCCGGTTTCCTACACCAATAAAACTGACCGCCACGAAATAACTGAAATATTGTTAAAAGTGGCGTTAAACACCATAAAACAAACCACATTTTTTTAAACTTCACTGAATCATTTGCAAACAAACATATATCACAGTTTCCATTCTCTGGATGAGCGGTCACCTTTAAGTTTTGTTCATTTTTTTGGTCGATGGTTCTCTCCGGGTACTCCGGCTTCCTCCACCACTAAAACTGGTCGCTATGATATAGCTGAAATATTGTTGAAAGTGGCGCTAAACACTAAAACTCAAATAAAATCACATAGTACATGACATGCAATATAACTGAAATATTGTTAAAAGTGACGATAAACACCATAAAGCCAAATCACGTTTTATGACATTTCACTGAATCATGTATCACAGTTTTCATTCTCTGGATGAGTATACGTGTAAACTTTTGAAGATCATAAACAAAAACATCTGAGAACAATAGAAAACTAGACAAATGTCAAGGTTTTCAGTAATTATTTCTTTTCTGCAGGAGTTCAAAAATCTAAGACAAATGTAAATATTACGGCTTTTATTCTCATAAAGCCAATATATAACTACGGCTTTTATTCCCATAAAGCCAATATATAACTACGGCTTTTATTCCCATAAAGCCAATGTATAACTACGGCTTTTATTCCCATAAAGCCAATATATA
>MJUT01064003.1:766669-779782 GCA_002080005.1 Gigantidas platifrons
CACATGGGCAACTGAAGGAGAATTTGTTTCTCCCATTATTTAACACGAACTTTATTTCAAAAGCCGTCAAACGAGTCAAACGAGTCAAATGCGGGGAAAGGCACGAGACATTTTAATCCTCTAGAGGATTACATATTTTTCCACCACTGGTTCAGCGGGGTTAAAACGACGTCATAATGGGAGAAATTTTTATCCACGAGGGTTTATATTTTTATTCACGAGGTTTTGTATTTTTATCCACGAGGGTTTATATTTTTATCCACGAGGGTTTGTATTTTTATCCACGAGGGTTTATATCATTATCCACGAGGTTTTGTATTTTTATCCACGAGGGTTTATATTTTTATCCACGAGGGTTTATATTTTTATCCACGAGGGTTTATATTTTTATCCACGAGGGTTTGTATTTTTATCCACGAGGGTTTATATTTTTATTCACGAGGGTTTATATTTTTATCCACGAGGGTTTATATTTTTATTCACGAGGGTTTATATTTTTATTCACGAGGGTTTATATTTTTATCCACGAGGGTTTATATTTTTACTCGCATGTAGAAAACATTTGCGATACCGCATCACTTCACGAAGAGAGGAGGTTTGGACATATATATTAACCCCGCCACTTTTTATTGAAGTGCTTGTACCAAGCCAGGAACATGAGGTGTCATATATTCATATGTGTGTCAGGGGTATCGATTTTGCCTCTTTCTATGATTTTTGCTATCTTGGAACTGTTCCGAGAATGTGTTATTTCTTGTTTTTTTTCTATTTTATTATGAAAAGACGTTTTGTGCATACCAACAAATAAAATAGGACAATATCTAATATTAAGTAAAGATAAAAAAAAAAAAAGGATAATAATATAAAATATGCAAAAAGCATGATTGCATATAAAGATCATTTATATATGTTTTATACTATTTAAATATATTAATATTTTGTGTTTTCGTTACCATAGCAACACGTACGTCAACTCACCTGTAAATTCCCTGAAAGAAAACAAACATCTATGTAGTTCAATGAATAAAGTAGATCATCTCAATGACACGGGGTGTCTATTAGAGACAAAGGCGGAAGTCGTGAAATGTCAATTAAATACTAACGTGCAGAAATATTTAGTGAACTGTTAGGGACAAATACACAAATGCTTTCTTTTATCATTATTGATATCCACAGTTCATTGGGTACTGATGGATTGTCGAATTTAATTTTTCTAAAGCTTTGAAGCTTTGAGCTTTTTCATTAAACTTAAGATACTTTATAAGAAGAGTTTGAAGATACCAAAGGGCTAATCAGAATTCGTATATCGAAGAAGAACAGACAACACAATGACCAAATGATACCAAAGGGGTAATCAGAATCCGTAAATCGAAGAAGAACAGACAACACAATGACCAGAAGTGTAATCAGAATCAGTATATCAAAGAAGTACAGAAAACACAATGGCCAAAAGAAGAGCTTGAATATACCAAAGGTGTAATCAGAATCAGTATATCAAAGAAGTACAGAAAACACAATGGCCAAAAGCTACCAAAGAGGTAATCAGAATCCGTAAATCGAAGAAGAACAGACAACACAATGACCAAAAGATACCAAAGGGGTAATCAGAAACAGTATATCAAAGAAGAACAGACAACACAATGGCCAAAAGATACCAAAGGGGTAATCAGAATCAGTATATCAAAGAAGAACAGACAACACAATGGCAAAAAGAAAAAGTACAAAAGAACAAATAACGATCTACAAAACATACATATATGTGCCGGTGCATACGAAGTTAGATCGGTAACACATTTTACTCAATTTATATATTATGTTATGGCTATCCTGTTCAGGCTCTCTGGCTTTCTTCCTCATAACGGTTTTAAAAGTATTTGCCAATGAGCATACCTGATGAAGGTTATTCCAGAAACGCGTATTTGGTGCTGAATTTGATATCTACATTTTTTGCTGTTGATTATAGGGTTCTTTATAACAACTTTGTTCGCCTGATTATCCACGAGGGTTTGTATTTTTATCCCTGAGTGTTTATATTTTTATCCACGAGGGTTTGTATTTTTATCCACGAGGGTTTATATTTTTATTCACGAGGGTTTGTATTTTTATTCACGAGGGTTTATATTTTTATCCACGAGGGTTTGTATTTTTATTCACGAGGATTTATATTTTTATTCACGAGGGTTTGTATTTTTATTCACGAGGATTTATATTTTTATCCACGAGGGTTTATATTTTATTCACGAGGGTTTGTATTTTTATCCACGAGGGTTTGTATTTTTATTCACGAGGGTTTGTATTTTTATTCACGAGGGTTTGTATTTTTATCCACGAGGGTTTATATTTTTATTCACGAGGATTTATATTTTTATCCACGAGGGTTTATATTTTTATCCGCGAGGGTTTGTATTTTTATCCACGAAGGTTTATATTTTTATTCACGAGGGTTTATATTTTTATCCACGAGGGTTTGTATTTTTATTCACGAGGGTTTATATTTTTATCCCCGAGGGTTTGTATTTTTATTCACTAGGGTTTATATTTTTACTCACGAGGGTTTGTATTTTTATTCACGAGGGTTTATATTTTTATCCACGAGGGTTTATATTTTTACTCGCATGTAGAAAACACTTGCGATACCGCATCACTTCACGAAGAGAGGAAGTTTGGACATATATATTAACCCCGCCACTTTTTATTGAAGTGCTTGTACCAAGCCAGGAACATGAGCTGTCATATATTCATATGTGTGTCATGGGTATCGATTTTGCCTCTTTCTATGATTTTTGTTATCTTGGAACTGTTCCGAGAATGTGGTATTTCTTTTTTTTTCTATTTTATCATGAAAAGACGTTTTGTGCATACCAACAAATAAAATAGGACATTATCTAATATTAAGTAAAGATATATAAAAAAAAAGGATAATAATATAAAATATGCAAAAAGCATGATTGCATATAAAGATCATTCATATATGTTTTATACTATTTAAATATATTAATATTTTGTGTTTTCGTTACCATAGCAACGAATGAATCGCTTCCATGACCCAGATTTAATACAACACTATTAGTTTAAATTAAGACAGGTCGGTGGTAGTCTCGAGTTCCTCCAGTTTCCTCCATCAACAAAGTTGACCGCATGTGTGCGTGTGTGTGTGTGCGTGCGTGTCTGCCTGCCGCAAGTCACTAACAAACTTTATCACATAATGTTGCATCGAGTACACCTCACCTGGGTGTGATTCGAACTCACAACGTTAGTGGTGATAAGCACTGATTTCATAGGTATTTGTAAATCCAACTACCATACGATCACGACCACGACATCCCCTCTAAGTCTTAACAGTTTTCATACTTCGGGTTAATTAAATTTGTCAAACTTTATCAGGGGCCACTCCAGGATGGCTCAATGACTTAGGTCGCTGGGTTCGCGCCCGGCTTTGTAAATAACAAAAAAAGGTGCACTCGACTCGCAGCCGCAAGTGATAAAGTTTACTAGTTGCTTGCCCATGGTCGGTGGTTCTCTCCGGCTTCCTCCACCACTAAAACTGGTCGCCATGATATAGTTGAAATATTGTTGAAAGTGGCGTTAAAACACCTAAAATCAAAAATCAAATCAAATTAAACTTTATCACATAATGTTGTATCGCCATGAGCGGGATTCAAACCCCTATGGATGGTATTATTACAATTAATAAAAACCCCACCACAATATACACCTACCAAGCTCTCTTTCGTTAACAGATGTTGATCGGTGTCGTTTACAGTTAAGGAACGTGGAATTCTCCGGGGGAACACGCTTTTGAAATTTCACTAAATCATTTGCAAACAAACATATGTACAGTTTTCAGGGGCCACCGTGGCCGTGATCGTATGGTAGTTGGATTTTCAACTACCTATGCAATCGGTGCCTATCACCACTGATGTTTATGAGTTCGAATCCCGCTCAGAGCCAGGTATACAACATTATGTAATAAAGTTTGTCAGTGACTTGCGACATGTCAGTGGTTTTCTCCGGTTTCCTACACCAATAAAACTGACCGCCACGAAATAACTGAAATATTGTTGAAAGTGGCGTTAAACACCATAAAACAAACCACATTTTTTTAAACTTCACTGAATCATTTGCAAACAAACATATATCACAGTTTCCATTCTCTGGATGAGTATACCTGTAAACTTTTGAAGATCATATGCAAAATGAGGTCACACCCGTGTTTAACACCTGAAAACAATAGAAAACTAGACAAATGTCAAAGTTTTCAGTAATTATTTTTTTCTTCCGAAATGTAAAGTAATTAAAAAATGTAAGACAAATGTAAATACAAGTAGAGCAAATATAATAAATTACTAATTATCACAATCGCGATAGAGATAAAAGTGCATCGCGTAATTGAAGTGAATGTACCAAGACAGAAAAGTGAGCGGTCACCTTTAAGTTTTGTTCATTTTTTTTTAAATCTACATAATTATGATGTCAGTTGTTGCGGTACTTTACATTGATTGTTTTTTTTTATGGTGTTTAATGCCACTTTCAACAATATTTCAGTTATATTGTGGCAGTCAGTTTTATTGGTGGAGGACCCGAAGAAAATCACCGACCTGTCGCAAGTCACTGACAAATTTTATCATATAATGTTGTACACCTCGCCCTGATCGAGATTTGAACTGACAACATCAGTGGTGACAGGCACTGATTGCATAGGTAGTTGTAAATCCAACTACGATACGATCACGGCAACGACGCCCCTGTGGGTACTTTACAGAGCCTTACTTTACCCTTAAGGTTTTCCAGCCTGGGGGGAGGGAGGTCACTGGCAAATTTTATCACACAATGGTGTATCGAGTACACCTCACCAGAGCCGGATTCGAACTCACAACGTTAGAGGTGATATGCACTGATTGCAGAGATAGTTGTAAATCCAACTACCATACGATAACGACTACGATGGCCCCCGTTTTCCAGCAGAGTGATTCGTTTCATATCATATATTTTGTCAGTGCCCGACGTCGACGAAGTATTTTTTTTTCGATCACAAAATGACAAATAACACCATATATATTTCATATTTAGATGACATCACCATGTTTGTATGTGGTAGGTCATGAGTTCAAATCTGACTCGAATCAGTACTGGTTACCTTGGAGTCCGGATAATGCTTCCGAGTAGAGCGATATGTCTATCGGCTTTCTGTTGTTTCAGTGATCTAACACAATTCAAATCCAATGTTTGTCTAGTACAAAGAGGACATCCTCATCTCATCAAGTATAACATGTTCTTGTAATTATATAGTTGTAAAATTGCTAATTAGGGCATTAAATAACCACCACTCATTCATATTTAGAACTATCGTTTTACTAGAAAGTGACATAAAATGGCAGATGAATTCTCTAATTATTTGACAAAACTGATATTTCTAATTTCTCTATCGTTGTTATCCCATTTGTAAATAGAATACGCTGGTCAGTCTGCAGACTGTTTATCAAACATTAAAGTCAATCGGAACATCACTCCGCCATATTTCTGACTGAGGCCGAAAAGTACACCAAACAAGTGGAAACCATTTTCGATCTACTTATGTCATGTGATGTCAATAAACATGGCGGCATGACAAAGCCTCTGTATTTCTTCTTCTTTACATTTCTAGCCATCCTTCACTTCTGAAGATTATTGGCCGAGCGCTGTATCAAATTTAGTTACATAAAGTTTAACATAAATACAATAAATCAAAGGTTAAAACTATATACATTTGATAACTACTATGAGTATGAGTGATTATGGTGTGAAAATTGGAATCAAGGCAGATACTGGGATCATGCTCTTGAAACCGTCAACTGTGTCTGCAGTGGTAAATGTTGTAGGCAGTTGATTACAAAGTGTGATAGACCTGGGGAAGAATGAGTATTTGTAGCAGTCTTGATGTCTGTATGTGCCTGAATGAATTTGGATTTGTGTGTCCGGTTCTGGTGTCAATTGGAATTAATAGTTTGAATATGGTATGGCAATTAAGTGGTGTATGACTTTGTAAAAGAATACGAGTCTGTACCTTATGCGGCGCACCTCAAGTGGGGCGGCCCAATTCAAGTCAGACATCATATCTGTTACAGAACTTGTATTGTGGTACCTGTTACTGACATAGCGGGCCGCTCTCCGTTGAATTTTTTCAATTTGAAGTTTTTGTTGTTGTGTGTGTGGGTCCCATATGGTGTTACAATATTCCAATTTCGGTCGGACTAAAGCTTTGAATGCATGTTCTCTGATGGCTGGTGAATGTACTTCTAAATTGCTTTTAATGAATCCTAGTGACTAATTAGCTTTAGCTGTCATGGTGTTGATATGTTTGTCCCACTTTAAGTTATTCTGAATGGTAAAGCCTAAATATTTTGCAGAGTCAACTTTCTCTAGTGTGTGCCCATGCAATTGGTATGTATGCGAGATTGTTTTCCGCTTTTGTGTTGCACTTAATACTGTACATTTGTCTGGGTGGAAGTGCACGAGCCAGTCTTGTTCCCATTTACCTGCAGCATCAAGATCTTGTTGGAGTTTTATTGCATCTTCTGTTTTTTATTTGTTTGTATATGAAGCTGTCATCTGCAAATAAACGGAGAGTGCTGTGTTGGATGTATTCTACTAGATCGTTGATGAATATGAGAAATAATATAGGGCCAAGTACTGTTCCTTGAGGGACACCAGATGTTACAGGTATTTTGTTTGATGTTTCTCCCTCAAGGATAACCGTTTGTGTTCTGTCTGTAAGAAATTCTTTTATCCAGTGAAAAGCGTTGCAGTTTATACCATAATAGCTGATTTTGTACATGAGATGTTTATGTGACACTTTAGTATAAACATATTTTATTAATCAATACATATGAATATAGTACAACAATTTAAATACAACAATAGTAATGAATATGAATTAATTAAGGGGATCCGAAAACAAGTTATTAAACTTATATAAATCCGTATCCCAAGTTTAATTAAATCTACTTTTAATAATCTCAGAAGTTAGATTACGTTGTAAGGATCAGTAAAAAAGATAATTGTATTTTACACTATAGGGGATGAATTGTGCAGGAGAGTGAAAGGGGTTGGTGAATTGTGAATTACGGGGTAAATCGTTTACTACTTAAAATGAACTTTTGTACTGACAAGAAGATTTCTGTGTTCTGGCTAACAGTTAACTCATTAGATCCTACCAATAGAAGTTCAGTGGACAAAGGAATAGGAAGGTTAAGGGCAAATATGTGGCGTTGTCTAGGTATGTTATAGTGAGGACAGTTGAGAAGATAATGAGTAGGAGTCTCTATAGCACCACATGTACAACGCGGTGAATTTACAATATTTTTTCCGAAATAGATCGGAATTAAGAGCACTACACCCCATACGTATTCTAGCGTGAAAAATCTGCCCTAAACGGCTACCGACGTAAAAGAATGTGGGTTTATCATATATAATATTAAGTTTCAGTCGCGATTTGAATACATTAATAGAAGGACAATTTTTTGTGCTATCCGGAAGAAGATTCCAAGACCGTACTGTCTGAGGTAAAAAATAATTTGCATATAAAGTGGTTCGAGCTCTGACAGGCGGAATTAACGTTGAATGTCTTGTATTGTGATCGTGAATATTTCGAAGGGTGTTAGGGACAAGACTACTCAATTACCCCGGTTTAAGCCGTTATTAATTTTGAAAAAATATGTCAATCTATGTTTTTCCCTTCTGTCTTTCAAATATTCCCACCCGGTTTCTGTATATAACTTAGAAAGTGATACTAGGCGGGTACCCCCAGTTACAACCCTGGCAGCCTCTGCTTGTACGCTTTCTAATTTATTCGTAAGGTAAACAGTTTTACAGTCCCAAACTACATCCCCATATTCTAATAAAGGTCGAATAAATGTCAAATAAATCTTTTCAAGGGTTTTTCGATCTAAAATGAATTTAAATTTTCTCATAATGTTGACTCTGGTATAGGCTTTCTTGGTAATCAGGTCTACGTGCTTACCCCAAATTCCATCATTAGATATGGTAAGGCCTAAATGTTTATGTTCAGATACCATGTTAATGATCTTATTGTCCATCATGAGTGGTGGATGAAGTGGGCGGTTAGATTTCCTAGATACGATCATATTTTCTGTTTTATCGGGGTTAAATTTAACCAGCCACTTCATAGACCAATCATGAATTTTCGCCAAGTCCATATTCAAAGTCTCAGCAGCATCCACAGGATCGTCGACAATTATATAAAGACTAGTATCATCTGCAAATAATTTTATTGACGAATTTATGTCTGCTACTATATCGTTAATATAAATAATAAAGAACAGAGGCCCCAGAATTGATCCCTGAGGGACACCCGCACAAACATTCCGCCAGTCAGAGCAACAACCGTTTATGACAACCCTTTGTTTTCTATCCAATAAATATCATTCAATCCAAGACAATAACGGCCCCTGAATGCCAATTGATTTTAATTTAGTCAACAATCCCTTATGCCAAACCCGATCGAACGCTTTGCTAACGTCGCAAAAGAATACTCTAACTTCCTTTCCGTCGTCAAGTGCCTTACCGAATTCGTTCGTTATATATAGAAGCTGATTGATCGCAGAGTCGCCAGAAGTAAAACCAGATTGATTAGACGATATTATCCTATTTTCTAAAATAAAATTGTAGATGTTCTTGTAAACACAGCGTTCCATAACTTTACCTACAATACTAATGAGTGATATCGGGCGATAATTTTTCAATATACTAGAATTATCTTTTTTAAATACCGGAGTGACATTAGCCAATTTCCATTCGGATGGAAAAGAAGACAATGACAGTGATATGTTGAATAATTTACACAGCGGATACTTTAATATCGGTGCGGCTTCGCGCAAAAGTCGTGGATTAATACAGTCAGGACCGGTCGCTTTGCTAGTATCTACAATTTTCAGTATATCCTCTACTTCCGTTTCGGTAATGAGAATCTGTCGTAGTCCGTCTGTCTGTAATTCAGTTAGATCGGGAGGTGTGTGGTCACTATCGTCCAGTGTTGATTGTTCACAGAAGAACTTGTTGAACAATTCAGATTTTTCTATGTCATCAAATACAAGATTACCATTATGTTCAATCGGGGGTATAGTTCGGCTGCAGTCATTGTTTCCTGTTAAACTTTTGACTAAGGTCCACCAGTTTTTACTGCCAGCCTTTTCTAATTTTATATTCTCAGAAACCTTAGAATAATGCGCTATTTTTGCATTAGAGACTAGGTTATTACACTTATTTCGGGAAATACGGAATTGTTCCCAATGACCTGGTAAGTTTGACCTTTTTGCTCTTTTATGGAGTCTATACTTTCGACGTATGACACGTTTGATACTGCTTGTTAACCACGGAGGGTCGTCTTTCCTTACGGATATTACCCTGTTGGGAATGTGAGTATTTGCAGCATCAATTAAGAAACGTGTTATACTACTGGTAGATTTATCAACATCATCACTTGCGAGTAAAGAATCCCAATCCACAAGAGACAACTGTTGTCTATAAGACTCAAAGTCACCCCTGTCGAATATAAAAACTTTCCGCTTATGTGATGAATGGGATTTGATTGGATGATTCAATACTCCTATAGTGGGCATATGATAGCGAGTCTGGTCCAACAAGGGTGGCCAACCTCAGAGTATAATATACTATGGGGATTATTTACTAACACTAGGTCTAATAGGGACGAACTACGTTCAGTTACATATGTAGGTTCAGTGATTAGCTGATGAAGACTGAATTGTGCTAGTAAATTATCAGTTTTGGTAGTATTATTACCAAACTGATTTATGTTAAAATCACCTGTGATAATGATATCATGGTTACTATTCAATGCGAGATCTATAGACTCCTCAAGTTCTTCCCAAATCTGCTGACCACTATTCGGAGGAATATAAAAAGTTCCATATAGGTATTTCTTATTATTAATCTTGATTTCAAGCCAAATACACTCAACAGAGCCAACCTGCAGGTCTAATCTTGTTAAACAATCGATTTCGTCCTTTACAAAGACAACAACACCCCCTCCTAAACGGTCTACCCTGTCTCTACGATAAGGAGACTTGTAGCCTGGTAACTTGAGGCTGTCAGTGGAAATATCTGGTTTTAACCAGCTCTCTGTAAATGATAATATATCATGACAGGAATATTCAGCAACTATAAAATCAAGTTTAGGGACAATACTCTGAATATTAAGGTGTAAAAAAGAGACGGAATTAGTCATAAGGTTACTCATATTTGATGACAAGGATTCAGCACTGCTGAAGATACTGGACGATTCAGATGCTACGCTAGGTCCGGGGTTAATTTCTATACCCGATATAATCAATAAAATACATAATACAAAAAACAGGTACTTACATATATCTATTGCAGAACTGTCAGAGTCAAAAGTAGGTTCGACAGATTTTCTACCAGCGACGCTTTCTCTGATTTCACAAGGAAGGCTCGCATCGAAATTAAACAACGAACAGAGTGTCATCAATGGCAAGGCTCGTATGCCGTAGCGTGCAAAGAGAATAAAGCAAAAAACATCAACGACGGTTAATCGCAGACTCTTCTTAACAGTAAGCGAAGCGAAATGGTGTCTACCGATGCTCTCTCCATGCTGGTTTATGTCGATGCCCATACTAAGTAATGCCAGAAGGACGCACGAGGAATGTGAGAGAGCATAGGGGACGGATTTTGATAAGTGTAATTCGATTCACCGTATAGTGCGAGAGATAATGTGACACTTTGTCGGAAGCCTTAGTGAAGTCCATTATTATGAGGTCAGTTTGGATGTTTTTATCTGATGATTTGGTCAGGTCTTGAATGAATGATACTAGTTGTGTTTCGCAAGAACGGGATGATCTGAACCCGTGCTGAAGATCGTATAATATATTATTGTATTCTAGATGTTTCATGATACTGCTTGTTACAACATGTTCTAAAAGTTTACAGCTGATATATGTGAGTGAGATCAGTCTATAATTTATAGGGTTGTTTTATCACCTTTTTTAAATGCAGGACAGACACTAGCATATCTCCAATCATCTGGAATTTTAACGGTTTTGAGTGACAAACTAAATAATGTGGTTAAAATAGGTGCTATTTGTGTACTGCACTCTTTAAGTATTCTGCCATGTATATTATCTGGTCCAGATGCTTTGTGGAGATTTATATTTTGCAACAACTTATTAATTCCATTTTCAGTGATGTTAATATCAGGCATTTGTGGATGTTGACTCTGCCCTTTGTTTGGTACTGGGTCATCAGTTGCTGGTGTAAATGCCTTTTGAAATTGTTCATTAAGAATGTTTGCTTTAGTTTTAGTGTCAGAATGTAATTGACCATTTTGTCGTAATGTCGCTACGTTTGAACTTTCAGATTTTTGTCTCTTTATGTAAGAAAATAGATTTTTTGGAAACTTTGAAGATGTTGGTGTTTTGTCATCGTCAACTGGTATATTACATATCATTTTTTCTATGTACTGCCAATATGCTGTTCTCTGTTCTTTTTGTATGTTCGCTTTCATTTGTTTAAGTTTAGAATCTTTACACTTGCCTCTACGTTTGTATTTTTTATATTTCTTTTTGTATTTTGACATTTTTGTTTTTATTTAATTAGTTATCCATGGAAGGTTCTTTTGATGTTTAAGCATTTTCTGAGGGATGTTTTCTGTCACTGATCGGTGTATTTCATTTTTTAGTAAGTTCCAGATTGTGTTGACATCAGAGTCTGAATATTTATCTTTTATTTCTTTTTCTAAGTTACCCAAGTCTTTGTTTATATTTTCCCAATTTGCTTTTGAGTATTTAAATATTTGTCTTGGTTTTGGTTGGCATCTTCTTAAAGAAGTTATACATTCTTTATAAACAATGTCATGGTCAGCAATGGGAGGCAATGTTTCTACTTTATTTACTGTTGCTGGGTAGTTTGTTAAAATACGATCTAATGTTTGTCTTTGCGTGTTGTTTCATTAACTACTTGAGTAAGCGAATTGTCATTTATTATATCTAAAAACTGTGGGTGTTGTTTTTGATTTGGTTTTCCTGGGAATGGCCAAGGTTAAAATCTCCTCCAACAATAATGACTGATTTTGAGCTAGGGTTGATTCTACTGAGTGACTGACTCAAAGGTTCAAGAGAAATATCATCATCTGGATGTGATCTATAATACGCACATATTTGACATTTTCTTGCATTTGATATTGTCAGTTCAGCCCAGACCATTTCACAGTTTGTTTTCAGTTCCTCGGCTTCATTTGAAAGGAATTCATTTGTCAGTTTGGATGTTTTTATCTGATGATTTGGTCAGGTCTTGAATGAATGATACTAGTTGTGTTTCGCAAGAACGGGATGATCTGAACCCGTGCTGAAGATCGTATAATATAGTATTGTATTCTAGATGTTTCATGATACTGCTTGTTACAACATGTTCTAAAAGTTTACAGCTGATATATGTGAGTGAGATCAGTCTATAATTTATAGGGTTGTTTTATCACCTTTTTTAAATGCAGGACAGACACTAGCATATCTCAATCATCTGGAATTTTACCGGTTTTGAGTGACAAACTAAATAATGTGGTTAAAATAGGTGCTATTTGTGTACTGCACTCTTTAAGTATTCTGCCATGTATATTATCTGGTCCAGATGCTTTGTGGAGATTTATATTTTGCAACAACTTATTAATTCCATTTTCAGTGATGTTAATATCAGGCATTTGTGGATGTTGACTCTGCCCTTTGTTTGGTACTGGGTCATCAGTTGCTGGTGTAAATGCCTTTTGAAATTGTTCATTAAGAATGTTTGCTTTAGTTTTAGTGTCAGAATGTAATTGATCATTTTGTCGTAATGTCGGTACGTTTGAACTTTCAGATTTTTGTCTCTTTATGTAAGAAAATAGATTTTTTGGAAACTTTGAAGATGTTGGTGTTTTGTCATCGTCAACTGGTATATTACATATCATTTGTTCTATGTACTGCCAATATGCTGTTCTCTGTTCTTTTTGTATGTTCGCTTTCATTTGTTTAAGTTTAGAATCTTTACACTTGCCTCTACGTTTTAATTTTTTATATTTCTTTTTGTATTTTGACATTTTTGTTTTTATTT
>MJUT01064003.1:783382-797194 GCA_002080005.1 Gigantidas platifrons
CAGACAACAGGCACTTTTTGAGCCCCCCCCCCCTTTTTTTTTATAATGTGTTAACTTAATTTTGATTTTTAAATATTGAATTGACATTTCAACTTATTTTCACTTATCTCATTTGTTTTCACTCTGATCCATGCGATATAAGTGAACATAAGTTGAATGTTTCCCCCACTGGGTGTATTTATTTATTGAATTAAATCGCATAATTACCGTTTTAATCATATATTCATTAACACAAATTATTAACCAAGACGGAATGTCTTCGAATTTATTAAGCATGTGTATAGCATTATTGATTAATATTTTTCTTTTAGGTTTATTCTTATAAATTATCATTTTAGTTGATATAAAACAATGCCGGAGTATTTCTATTTCTTGCCATCTTTGAAATTATATATCTTAAATTTATACGACACTTTACAACACTGATAAACAATAGCAATGCCACTTCAGAGTACTGGTTACAAGAGTGCAATTATTTACAATGCATTTTCCATAGGGTAGTCATATAGAAAAAAATACTATTAAAAAAAACTACAATTGGTAATCAAATTTGGTTTTCAGTTTATGAAAGAAGACATGCAAAAGTTGTTTTTTCCAAAAAAAAATTATATGCGTTCCGCGGCTCTTCTATCCATAAATTTCAGTTGAAATGGAAGCTTTCTAATTCCGCACTAAATTCAAGTAACAAAAAATTCAACACCCCATCCAAATTAAAAAATAGAAATCCACTTTATTTTTTTTTAATCTTACTAAAATGCTCTTATATTTTAACAAAAGTGGTTCAGCTTCCAAGAAAAAAAACTTTTCAAGTACACATTCATCCAATCAGATTCCCCTTTACTCTTAATACGTTCCTCTGTCTTGGGGTCAAAATCTTACCGGTGCATTGTAAACAAATAATTGAGCTATTGTAACCTACTGGTCAATCTTGTTATCATAAAACTTAATGAGAAGAAGGGAAGTTGCTATGGAAATTTCGCCTTCTGTTGCGATACAGGTCATTGACTAATCTGTTTCAATGATTTAAATACTAATGAGTGCCGTAGGGGGTCGATCGGAATTTTTGGCTGGGATTTCAGTGGGTTTCTGCAAAAAATTCGATGCAGTAAAAATTGCTCTTGTAGGGGCACGAGTATCAAAGTACTAAAAACGACATATTGTATAAATAAAATCAAGAAAGGGTACAAGGATGTAGAAAACAAAATCAAGTTGCAGCTCTCGTGAGAAGTGGAACCTGTTCAAAATATCGCGAGATAGAGCGTGAAGTAGTCCTTGACAACCATAAACAAAGATGACCGACAATGTTTATAATTTTTATGATGTATAAAACTAATGACGGCTTTTCTCGTGAATAAAGCATCGCACATAAACAACAAAATGTGCAAACTAAAGCTATAGTAATAAAGTGTATTTACTACTTCCGGTTATGAACCATGTTCGGTAGTGGATACGAAAACTGTCCGGAGGTTGGTCCCCGATATATTGTTTAAAAAAATTATTGGACTTCGTCTCAAGTTAGGTAACACCTATGATCATATTATGTTTCCAAATGATCAATATTTATTGGTTTGTTAGTAATGAAAGGGTAAGACAAGACAAGTATCCTCGTGTTATGGGTTTTCGACCTATTATCGATATTTCGATCTGGCGATTGACAGTGTTAACCCTTAATTCATATGACGATTGGAATTATCAAAGAATGGCTAGTTAAATATTTCTTTGTACATAAGATTGTTTGAAAAGCCATTCCTGAATTTTAATATACTCTCGATTATCTGGCAACGTCTGCTTTCAGTAAAATGGCGTCATATGTGTTCGTATAAAGTAAAAAACAGGGCCGATATACGGGATGGAAACGAATTTAAAATCCGGAAATGTCTGGTTTTAAAATTTCATGGTTCTGGCCATCTATAAATCATACTACATCTAAATAAAATAACAGAATGTTTGAAAATGACCACTTTCAAATTTGTGTTCACTTTTGTTGTTTTTTTAGTGCTGAAACCAAAATGCACTGTGCATTTTATATAAGAAACCGGCACATTTCAGTCAGCTCTTTTGTTTACATGTACGATAAGTGACACCATGACAATCACACGACAGGTAGAGCAGGTGTCTGAGATGCAGACGACATAGTTAAATTTTATGTAGCCTTTCAGGATTTTTTTCCAGCTACTTTATAAATGAAGTAATTTTTTGGCATTACGAAAGTATGGTTCAGTAGGTAAGGTCACTATTTTTGGTACTTATGTCTTTAATAGCAATCTTAAACATTTTTGACAGACGTCACGTTGCCATCCTGTTTACTATCTAGAAATAGAAACCGGAAGACAGGTAAAAAATAACACGTGCGCTGTGTAAATCAAAATAAAATGGATGAGACGAAAACATATGACAGACGAAAACATATACCGTGACGATACACAAATGTTTAGACACAATATGCAGGTTATGACTGGACTCGTGTGCTTCCCACGAGGTAAATAATTGACAAGACAAATGAGCAAATTAATATATGAATAGAAAAGTAAATAAGTAATATTAGCATTAAATAATTTCACCTTGTAGTAATCAATGTCTGAAAACCATGTGTTTTGTTTATACCGGAAGTGGTATTTGTAGGGAGTATCAGCTGTGAAAATTTACACAACTGTTCAGAACTCTTATTTTGAAAAATAGTTCACTCTTTTGTGTTGTAGTGTTGACAATAGCTAATTATCAAATGTTTTCAACCAAAAATTTATGAAAATGATGCCTTTAAACAGGTATTTCAGAAAAAAATTCGGAGGACAAATTTAGTTCGTGCGGCACCCTGCGCAGGCGCATTTTCTGACTCATTAAAACAAGATCCATAAGATAAATGGTTGATTTGGTTTTATGGTGTTTAATGCCATTTTTAACAATATTTCAGTTATATCGTGGCGGTCAGTTTTATTTGGGAAGGAAACCGGAGGACCTGGATAAAACCACCGATCTGTCGCAAGTCACTGACAAACTTTATCACATATTGTTGTATACCTAGCTCTGATCGAGATTCGAACTCACATCAGTGGTGATAGGCACTGATTGCGTAGGTAGTTGTAAATCCAACTACCATACGATCATGGCCATGACGGACCCTCTTTTGGCGTCAACAATCTTCTTCCAGGTAAGGAACCGGATTCGTTAATCGAATGTATTTGGTTCCGCTTGCAAAACTCTGCGCAGTTTCGGGAAAGACAGCTAGTCTTCTATAAACTATTTACATTTAAAATAATCCCCAATTTACAATTAAAATTACTTGCACTCTATGTTGTTCATTTTCTTCCAGTACTTGACTTTAGGGCAGCTCTGAATTCTTCGATTGTGTCTGCCGATGTTGTATTAGTTGGGACTTGATTCCAGTTTATGATGGTCTAGGGAAGAACGATTGTCCGTAGGTATCCATGCTTGATCTTTCTTGGTAGAAACGGTTTTTACCTCTGGTCCGGCTGTCATTTGGCGTCAGATATTACTGTCTATCTATGTCGATAAGGTCATGCTGGATATTAAATAGCATGCTTAGTCTTGCTGACTTTCTACGATCTTCAAGGTTTTCCCATTTTAAAGATTTTATCATATTTGTGACACAGCCTGGTGTTCGGTCTGTGTAGTTGTGCGCAAATCGTGCTGCTCTTTTCTGTACCTGTTCTATGGATTTGATCTTTTTGTTTTGGTTAGATGGATCCCAAACTGTGCTAACATATTCCACTATAGGTCTTACTATTGCTGTATATGCTGCTGATTTTACAGCTAGGTTTTGTGCAGTCTTTAAGGTTTCGGCGGATAAATCTTAGCGTCTTGTTTCCTTTGTCAACGATGTTATCTATGTGTCTATCACAGGATAAGTTTATGTTGATGGTTACGTCTAGGTATGCGACAATGGATAACTCATCTTTAATTCCATATTATAATATACAAACTGAAATAAAAGTTAACTTACATTGGCGAAATAATATATTATTAATCCAATAACTACACACAAACATATGCTACTGTCCATGTCCCAGATTTTTATACTCGGGTCTGTTAATGGTATTCCTTTGTCGCATTCTGCGTTATTGCTACGTTTATGGTTTCATGTTTACTTTTTAGCAAAAGTACAATTAATAATAATACACATTGTATGTACAGTGGAACCTGTCTAATCCGACACACCAAGGGACCATGGAAATGTGTCGGATTGTACAGGATGTCGGAATACTCAGGTGTCGGATTGCACATGTTCCACTGTATATGGAGAAGACAATACTAAGTTGAAAAACTTGAGTCTGACCCTTTTGTCATAAAACAGCTTATGAAAATTCGTAAACCCGCCAATCCTTTGTTTGCGAAATTGTATCTGCGCGTTACTAGGAATATTGAAATGGCAGGACCTTTGATAACTGTTTGTCACCAGGAATAGTGAAATGGCAGGACATTTGTTATTTTTTGTCACCAGGAAAAATGAAATGGCAGGACCTTTGGAAACTGCGTCACCAAGAATAGTGAAATGGCACGACCTTTGGTAACTGCGTCACCAAGAATAGTGAAATGGCACGACCTTTGGTAACTGCGTCACCAAGAATAGTGAAATGCCAGGATCTTTGTAGAGTTAATGCACAGCACGGCACGATCTAAATATGAGTTTATCAGTAAGGAAAGCTTTTTGGAATCTTGTTGACTCCAGCAAACCTGAAGTCATACTAGGTTGCGAAACTTGGCTAAGATCGACCATTAGTACCCAAGAAGTTATGCCACCAGGCTATGTCACATACCGTAAGGATAGATCAGATGGCTATGGAGGAGTTTTAGTTGCAGTCAAGGACACCTTAATTAGCAGTGAAGTAGACATTGAGACAAAAAGTGAACTAATAGCAGTACAAATCGAAGAACAGACAACACAATGACCAAAAGGGTAATCAGAATCAGTATATCAAAGAAGAATAGACAATAGAATGGCCAAAAGATACCAAAGGGGTAATCAGAATCCGTAAATCGAAGAAGAACAGATAACACAATGGCCAAAAGAAAAAGTACAAAAGGACAAGAAGAGTTTGAAGATACCAAAGCCAAAGGGGTAATCAGAATCCGTATATCGAAGAACAGACAACACAATGGCCAAAAGGAAAAGTACAAAAGGACAAACAACGATCTACAAAACATACACATAAGACTAAAGATCGAGTAACGCGAATTCCACTAAAAACCGGGAGTGAACTCAGGTCCTCCGGAAGGGCAAGAAGTTCCTGCTCCACTAGTGGCACCCGTCCTGTTAAACTAGTTACAAATCCGGTGATAAGTCATGAATGAGAAAGGTTTTGTTCTTACGATATTCCGTCGCAGTAGACATGGAATGTACAATAGCAGCAGGATCAATTAATACCCGTGACAATATATAATTAACACGTGTGTGCTTGCAATTATAGGTGTCAACACGTACGTCAACTCACCTGTAAATTACCTGAAAGAAAACAAACATCTATGTAGTTCAATGAATAAAGTAGATCATCTCAATCACACGGGGTGTCTATTAGAGACAAAAGCGGAAGTCGTGAAATGTAAATTAAATACTGACGTGCAAAAACATTTAGTGAACTGTTAGGGACAAATACACAAATGCTTTGTTTTATCATTATTGATATCCACAGTTCATTGGGTACTGATGGATTGTCGAATTTAATTTTTCTAAAGCTTTGAAGCTTTGAACTTTTTCATTAAACTTAAGATACTTTATAAGAAGAGTTTGAAGATACCAAAGGGGTAATCAGAATCCGTATATCGAAGAAGAACAGACAACACAATGAACAAAAGATACCAAAGGAGTAATCAGAATCCGTAAATCGAAGAAGAACAGACAACACAATGACCAAAAGTGTAATCAGAATCAGTATATCAAAAAAGAACAGACAACACAATGGCCAAAAGATACCAAAGAGGTAATCAGAATCCGTAAATCGAAGAAGAACAGACAACACAATGACCAAAAGATACCAAAGGGGTAATCAGAATCCGTAAATCGAAGAAGAACAGACAACACAATGACCAAAAGATACCAAAGGGGTAATCAGAATCAGTATATCAAAGACGAACAGACAACACAATGACCAAAAGATACCAAAGGGGTAATCAGAATCAGTATATCAAAGACGAACAGACAACACAATGGCCAAAAGATACCAAAGGGGTAATCAGAATCAGTATATCAAAGACGAACAGACAACACAATGACCAAAAGATATCAAAGGGGTAATCAGAATCAGTATATCAAAGAAGAACAGACAACACAATGGCCAAAAGATATCAAAGGGGTAATCAGAATCAGTATATCAAAGAAGAACAGACAACACAATGACCAAAAGATACCAAAGGGGTAATCAGAATCCGTAAATTGAAGAAGAACAGACAATACAATGGCCAAATTGGCTCTTATTATTACATCCCTATATCGTCCACCTAATAGGAACATAGAGCACATGAATACTCTGTGCTGCGACATATATAATCTATACAAAATATTTAAGTCATCAACAATATGGATTGCAGGAGATGCCAACTTACCTGACATAGATTGGAAAACCGACAGTATTCAAGGTAACAACTATCTAAAAGAATTTTCAGAATAATTTATAGACCTCAAAACAACATATGGCTTTAGTCAAGTAGTTGATTTACAACGAGAGAAGATAAAACAATTGAAGTGTTCCTTACTAACAGACCGTCATTGATAAATAGAGTCACCCCTATCCCAGGCATAAGTGATCACGATACTATACCATACATAGAATCAAGCATAAAGGCCCAGAGACCAGTCAGACGCAAGATATTTTTATGGGGAAAAATATGGAGGACCCAAAACCAGGAATGGAAAGATTTGTCACACACTTTACAGAACATCATACTATATACACAGGAATAAACACGCTATGGTCAGAATTTGAAAGTAAATGCACGGCTCTCATGAATGAGCACATTCCATCGAAGTTTACCAGCACAAGGTACAGCCAGCCATGGGTGAACAATGAAATCAAACAACTTTCACGACGTAAAAGGAATTCATATAAGAAAGCTAAAAACACAGGAAAACAAAAAAAATGGAGATGCTTTAATGACATCAAAAAAGAAGCCCAGAGATTATGCAAAGAAACATACAACAGCTACGTCTCAAACATGCTCGAAGATGATAACACCAACAATCCTAAGCGATTTTGGAGCTTCATTCAGAGTAAAAGCGCAGAGAGTACAGGATTGGCGCCTCTACGGAAAGAAGGAATACTTTATAGCAACAGTAACGCCAAAGCAAACATATTAAATGACCAGTTTACATCGGTATTTTCGCATGAGTTGCCTGGTGAAGTTCCAACAAAAGGAGTAAGTCCTCACTCAGCTGTACCGGACATCAACATTACAGCTTCAGGTGTGCTGAAGCATCTCCGTAACATCAACCCTAACAAAGCGTCAGATCCCTGATACAATCCCAGGAAGACTCCTCAAAGAACTAGCAACAGATATCACACCGGTTCTCACTTTAATCTTCAAAGCATCCCTACACCAAGGCGAAATGCCGGAACAGTGGAAAAAGGCATGTGTGACACCATTATTTAAGAAAGGAGATAGAGGGAAAGCTGGCAACTACAGACCAGTATCTTTGACTTCTATTAGCTGCAAGATCATGGAACATATCATGCATAGCAACATCATTGGTCATTTGGAAGCCAACAACATCCTGTCCAATTACCAATGGATTTAGGAAAGAAAGATCCTGTGAAAGACAAATATTACTAACAATCCAGGACATAGCAGATGGACTGAACAATGGAGAACAAATAGACTGCATACTGCTAGACTTTTCTAAGGCTTTTGATAAAGTCCCTCACTAGCGCCTGATCAACAAATGCAACTACAACGGAATACAAGGAAAGCACTTACAATGGATAGCTAGCTTCCTATCTGGACGAACACAGCAATTCCTACTGAAGGGAGAGAAATCAACAACCTCAGCCGTAACATCTGGCATACCACAGGGAACCGTCATAGGCCCGCTTCTCTTCTTAATCTATATTAACGACCTCCCAGAACAAGTAAAAGCAACAGCACGGTTATTCGCAGACGACTGCCTACTATACCGAAAAATCAAGAGCTCGGAAGACACTAACATCTTACAGAAGGACCTAGATGCCTTACATCAGTGGGAATCAAATTGGCTCATGCAATTCAATCCAGATAAGTGTGAGGTCTTGAGGGTTACGAATAAAAGGAAACCAATAACAAAGGAATATAGCTTACACGGGACAAGATTAGGTACGGTCAGTTCAGCAAAGTACCTGGGCCTCAACTTCAGCCATAACCTCTCGTGGAATACCCACATCAGCAGTGTAACAAAGAAAGCCAACAACAACCGAGCCTTTCTCAGCAGAAACATCAGCTCATGCCCAAAGAAGATCAAGGCGCAATGCTACCTAACACTAGTGAGACCAATCATGGAATATGTCTGCGTGGTGTGGGATCCAATAACACAGAACATAACTGAATTGGAGAGGGTACAACAAAAGGCAGCCAGATTTGTAATGGGGGACTACAAAACCACCAGTAGCGTAAGATCCATGCTTGAACATCTAGAATGGCCAACCCTGGAAGAACGAAGGACAAGAGCAAAGGTCACAATGCTATACAAGATAATCCACCAGGTAGTGGCTATACCAGCACAGCCCTATATTATACCACGGGGAGTAGCCTCCACCACCAGAGGTCACTATCAAAGATACCAACTTCCATACTCAAGACTCCAGTGCCACCAACAATCGTTCTTCCCATCAACCATCAGACTATGGAATGAACTACCTGCAGAGGCTGTCTCAGCATCAACAGTAGATGCCTTCAAGACCAGCCTACCAACAGCACTCCATTAGATGTATATAGATGTTTTTAATTGTACATACTCCAGTTTTTGATTTTATTTTGGATGCTGTTTCCCGTTGGGCTTGCGGCGTCAATCTGCGACAATACGCCAGAGGCGATTTGCAGAGTATTGGAAGAATAAGAAGAAGTTCCATACATTGTAGATAATGAAAAGGACTGTATAAAAGAGCTAGTGAGATGAGGCACAATACCAAAATTAGAGAAAAAGGGGGAAGTGTATTCAACTCAAAATAACCGTAAGTACGGATATAAAGCAACTATATGAAGTCACAAAACATCGTTTCATAAAATTATACAACTACATGTTCTAATACATTGCAGCAGTAGCAATTCAAAGATACGGGCCTATATATAGTTGCTTGCAAGGTATTTCTCGCCCTCACGTGTCTCACCCTTCTTAAAGACAGGGGTGACATTGGCCTGTCTCCAATCACATGGAACTTCGCCTCTACATAGAGGAGTGTTATATAACAAGGATAGATGGAGAGCAAATTCATGTGCATATTCCTTTAGGCACTGGCTACGATTACCCGGATTTACCTGGATTGGGTACTATAATAACGAAAAATTAGGATTACCTGAAAGACTAAGTACCGGAATACAATTCCGGTTCAGGAACCTATTTCACGGAAAAAAATTGGGTAATCGTAATTTTATTTGTTAGAATTACCTGGTCTTATCATTACCCGGAATAGTTGTATGTAAATAAAATATTAAATCTTATTTATTGTTGTTGATTTATTTTTATAGGTACCAATTTTAGTATAAACTTTCATTCTCAATTTAATTTGTCTATATTTGTTTGTGTAAAAATATGGCCAAAGGCGCTGAAAAGTCTTCACTGTGTATGTTATCAAGACAAATTTCGGCGGACGAGCAGATGGTTGTAGTCTTGCCAACAAAGATTTTAGATGAAAACATTAATTAAACATAATTACAAAAAAAAATTCACGATTGATGGATGGAAATGTCTAAAAAAAAAAAAAAATTACTAAAACAAAAGAAACAGCAGAATGGAACTGTTCAATTTGTAAAATTGATGTTCATCTTTATGCATCCATAGTTTGCGATAGATGTTTAGAGTGGAACCAACTTAAATGTGTTGGCCTCAAAGCGCCACCAAAATCCACATACTGGCTATGCATACAATGCTATAACAAAGGAAAGTAACTTGATGATTTCTTATGTAATTCCATCTTTGTAAATATATTTCATATCTTTTTGATGTATTGATTTAAAATGTATTATCAATTACAAATTGATATATAATAATAATAATTCTTTCAATTGTTTATGTCCAATAATGAAATGCCTCGAACTTCCAGGTAATAAAAAGACCAGGTAACTCTTAACAAATAAAATTACGATTACCCGATATTTTTCCGTGAAATAGGTTCCTGAACAGGAATTGTATTCCGGCACTTAGTCTCTCAGGTAATCATAATTTTTCGTTATTATTACCCAATCCAGGTAAATCTGGGTAATCGTAGCCAGTGCCATTCCTTTAATATACGTGCATGCATTTCATCTGATCCCGTTGCTTTTATGAAGGATCCAGATTTTTCAACACCCTCTGTTTTGATGTTTATGTGTGGCATGATAGAGTAGTTGTCAGAAAGAGTTGGTATTTTCTCTTCAATGTCTTCAACAGTGAATACAGTGTAGTATTGCTCATTTAGAATTTCTGCCTTTTGTTTTGAGTCATCAATGAGAATGCCATCTTTTCTGGGGGTCAAACTCCAGTGTTGTCTTTTCTTGTGTTTTATCATCAATAAGAATGCCATCTTTTCTGAGGGGTCAAACTCCAGTGTTGTCTTTTCTTGTGTTTTATCATCAATAAGAATGCCATCTTTTCTGAGGGGTCAAACTCCAGTGTTGTCTTTTCTTGTGTTTTATCATCAATAAGAATGCCATCTTTTCTGAGGGGTCAAACTCCAGTGTTGTCTTTTCTTGTGTTTTATCATCAATGAGAATGCCATCTTTTCTGAGGGGTCAAACTCCAGTGTTGTCTTTTCTAGTGTTTTTAATGTAATTCCATAATTTTTGTTTTTCTGTTTTTGTGTTACATCCAGATTTTCATGGTAACAAATAATGTTCTGGATGTATGTCCAGTAATCTGTTCTCGTTTCCTTTTGGATTGCCTGTTTAATGTTCTTCTATCCTTCTACAAGTTTGGTGGAATTGTAAAGTTTCATTCTCTTGAACAACTTATTTCGCTTTCGTATTAGAGTTTTTATCTCTCTTGTGATCCACGGGAACCTTTTTTTTTGTATTGTTAACGAGCTTTCTTGGAATTATCTTCTCTGTACCTTTATCTGATTACCTATCTAGAAGTCCCTCCTTTGTCAGGAGAACTGAATTCCTCTACAGAGTTCCTCGTATAATTATAAAATCTGTAAATATCACAGTATTTCCACATTTATATACAAGTTTAAAATATTACAGCTTTTTAAAACGCTAAATAAAACTGTTCTATACAACAGACACTACACGGAGGTGTCCTATATAATAATTTATAGGTGCTCCTCCTGGAGCTTTCAGAACTTTCTCTTTAAAATTTATTCATATCTCATCAGTAGTAAGATTTTTAGTGTTACTTCCAAACAAGTTTATATTTGTTATGCTTTGTCTCAGGTTTTCTTTTTCTTCTTTCAAGTTTGTTATATAACAATATTTTTCCAAGATGGCTTTTTATATTTTGTCTGGTCTAAGACTGGACTCTACATACACAGCCTCAAAATCAGAAATACCTGGCATCACCTCGACCTTGTTTATAAAGACTCTGTAATGTAGGTGTGTTTGCTAACCATTTGTTCTATCAAGAAGTTGCTTACATTGTTTGGTGTTACTTGCTTTTGATCTTATTGAGCCATTCTCCCACTTCATTCCACCTATATTAAAGTCACCACCAAGCCAGATGTGTGAATTGGGACTCTGACAATGTAGATGGATTTATCTAGTTCTTGTATCATAGATTCAGCTGTCATGTTTGGTTTGGTTTGGTTTATGGAGTTTAACACCACTTTCAACAATATTTCAGCTACATCGTGGCAGTCAGTTTTATTGGTGAAGGAAACTAGAGTACCCAGAGAAAACCATGGACCTGCAGCAAATCACTGACAATCTTTATTCCATAATGTTATATCGAATACACCCATCACCATGAGCGGGATTTGAACTCACAATTTTAGTGGTGATATGCACTCATTGCATAGGTATTTGTACACCCAACTACCATACAATGATGACGGACACCAGGATAATTTGATATACAAAATGCATTTATAAAAATGTGGCAAGTTTAAACTGGTTAACGGGGTCCCACCCCCTCCTCATCTCTTAAATGGATTTAAAAACGACAATACAGGTATAAATCTCCAAAATGCATTTATTTATCACAATAAATATGTAAAGTTAATAAAAACAACAAAAGTATATAAACATTTAATAATAAAATAAAACTATCTTGTAAAATTAAATTATTTGGTAAACAATAGAAATTCAGCAGTTTACACTTTATTGGTTAAATAGTTTGATTCCCTTTAAAATCAACTTTCGTTGACAATATTTTCATTTCTCTTTACAATTATACATATATATATATATATTTTTTTTTTTTTTTAAAAAAAAAATTTCAAAATAAAAAAAAAATATGAATTTATCATATTCTGTTAAATAGTAACAATATGTAAATTCCACTGTTAGCCAAAATAAAATTTTTGTTTCACTGTAGTTGTCGACAGAATTTATTAATAGATTACACCAGGTATAATTTCTGGTTCAATTTTTTTGACAGCCTGTTTAAACATCTTCCATAGATTTATATACCGAATTTGAATTTCTCGCTATATAAGCCCCCCCCCCCCTTTTTTTTCCCTCCAAAAATTATCCTGGGGGTTATACAAAGATAATTTTATTACAATGTCATACATTTAATTTCAATTGTCCAGCTAAAAAAATATAATTAAAATAAAATCTCCCAACAGTTCATATAATTCTCATTTACGAGAAAACCAAGAGGAAGAAATAACATAAGTTCATGCATTTTTTATCAACGGTAAACAATATAATAATAAATAGCATCAAATCAACAATATCAGCAGGGTTTGACACGCACACAACACACATGGAATGTTTGTGCTTTTATAAACACCGTCACATATTTGTATTGATACATGACAAAAACTGTTGAAAATGTTTCCATGGTTACTGTATATTAAACTGTGTAGGCACAGGAAATTAAGGCAGTTTATCACAGAATGTAATGAATGGTGTAACTTATTTAAATCTCTGAAATAGAAAAGAAAAAAACAATAGGTAAATAAACATCATTTCTAAGTCTTATATAGGTTCCATTTGTCGTGAGGGCCCGGGTGGCTCAATGAGTTAGGTAGTTGGATAACCTAACAATTCATACAAGCCTATCACCAATACGGCGTGGGTTCCCACCCGGTTTTGTAAATTACAAAAAAGGGTGCATTCGACTTGCAGCCGCAAGTGATAAAGTTTACCAGTTGCTTGCCCATGGTCGGTGGTTCTCTCCGGCTTCTTCCACCACTAAAACTGGTCGCCATGATATAGCTGAAAGTGGCATTAAACACCAAATATCAAATCAAATCCAATCAATCCATTTGTCGTAATCACTATCCGTTCCTTTGCTCATTCATGACGTATCACAAGGGTAACACGATGGGTGCCACATGCAGATCAGGAACAGCTTACCCTTCTGGAGCACCACAGTTCACCACCAGTTTTTAGTGGGGTTTATGTTGTTCAATCTTTAGTTTTCTGTGTAATGTTTTGTAGATCGTTGTTTGTTCTTTTGTCTGTTTTCTTTTGGTTATTGTGTTGTCTCTTCTTGTATATGTTTTGTAGATCGTTGTTTGTCCTTTTGTC
>MJUT01064003.1:802537-817895 GCA_002080005.1 Gigantidas platifrons
AAAAAAAAAAAAAAAAAAGAAAGTAGCAAAAATCAATTACAAATCCATGGATTTAACTGAAGAAAAGGGTTAGAGGTTAGAGTTATGATGTTTAAAGCCATTTTTCAGTTACATCGTGGTGGTAATTTTATTATGGTGGAGGAAACTAGAGTACCTGGAGAAAATCACTGACATGTCACAAGTCACTGACAAACTTTATCACATAACGTTGTATCGAGTACCCTTAGCCATGAACAGGGGTTCGAACTCACAACATCATTGGTGATAGGCATTGATTGTAGAAGTAGTGGTAAACTACCATACAATCATGGGCCCGTTTTCAGTTTTTATTGTCAGTTTCATAGTTTGTTTTGAAAAAAAATAGGGGGGAGGGGAGTCGTAGCTTGTCCCAGATGTACCTGTGATTCTCAAGCCTATCTATAGTTAACATACTATTACTCACTGTATCCCATTCAGTTTTAAACAGTTTGATTTTTGATTGTCATGTATTTTAACATTTTGAATTTTCTTCTTTCTTTAAATAAAGTATTCCCCCCTTCTTAAAACGCCACCTCTTTCACAATGAAAAAATGTCCTCTCTTCAGAGGGAAGATTCTGTAGTAATCTACTATGAGAATGTACAGACAAACCTGCCAATGCAGTCACCTGTATTACAAGGTCACCCTTTTTTGTTTTGACTTGCAAAATTTCATATAAATTGAACCTCTTTTAACAGGTCACCTTGTCTTATAAGGATACTTTTTCATTGTCCCAAAGGTGACCTCTTAATACAGGTTAGACTGTACATGTATCTGAAATCTGTCCTGATAATAGAGGTGACCTTATAAGAGGGGGACTTCTGTATGACCCCCCCCCCTAAAAGTCTAATATTGCCTCACCCTGTGTTGTGTCCTCTGTCTTTTGTTCTGTTTCACCTGGTGTAGAAATAATTCATTAGTAAAGATAGCAACAAAAGAAAAAACTGATAATATGCAAAACTTATAAGTTAAATGGCACTGGTACTAATGGATACATTTACTTCACCCTATAAACATAAATGAATTCACAACATACAAAAATTCCGTTCCAAAAAACCACTGGTACCCTATTTCAGTGAAACCTGTTTAAACTTAACACTGAATAAACCAGAATCATCTATAAATCAAACTTTGCACAGTCCAAATGTAGAAAATCTCTGTTAATTTAACCTTCACAAACCAAGCATAAACGTTGGTTCAGTTTAGATAGTTTTCACTGTATATATGAAAGTGTCTCCACACAATTGAGTAATATTTATAGCACTCGCTTTTCTTTACCGCTGAAAAAAATTAATGAACTGACATGATGTGTAATTAGTTGAAAGGACTGTCTAGACCTTTTAGTTTACGTGCTCCAAAAGGCTGTTAAATTATTTAACTTTCCAATCTTTTGACTTTGAGCGTACCTGATGAAGGTCATTCTGAGCGTACCTGATGAAGGTCATTCTGAGCGTACCTGATGAAGGTCATTCTGAGCGTACCTGATGAAGGTTATTCTGACACTTACTTTTCTGAGCGTACCTGATGAAGGTTATTCTGAGCGTACCTGATGAAGGTCATTCTGAGCGTACCTGATGAAGATCATTCTGAGCGTACCTGATGGTCATTCTGAGCGTACCTGATGAAGGTTATTCTGAGCGTACCTGATGAAGGTTATTCTGAGCGTACCTGATGAAGGTTATTCTGAGCGTACCTGATCAAGGTTATTCTGAGCGTACCTGATCAAGGTTATTCTGAGCGTACCTGATGAAGGTTATTCTGAGCGTACCTGATGAAGGTTATTCTGAGCGTACCTGATGCAGGTTATTCTGAGCGTACCTGATGAAGGTTATTCTGAGCGTACCTGATGAAGGTTATTCTAGAAATGTGTTGTGTATTTGTTTCAAAAACATTACAACATATTATCATTGTTATTATTATTATTTTTTCTTTTTTTTCTTTTTTTCTTTTCAGAATTTCCCTTTCAATAAGAGTGAGTGAGTGATTGTTGTTTAATGCCAACTCAGCAATTTTTCAGCTAGCCTATATCATGGCGAGAACAAGTTAATTTTCAATGAAATGATAATGAGATCCGCTTTGTACTAGACCAACATGCTGAGTTAGATTTATATAGTGCTAGGTTGCTGAAACAACAGTCTGCTGGTAGACATGTCGCTCCACTCGGACACATTATTCTGATTCAGAGCTAACCTGTCTTTGCTCTTTCTCCTTAATGCTGTGTGCTTAGCGGAGAAGCAACAAATACCAATTTCATTGTCTTTGGTTTGACCCGACTGGGGCTCGAACCCTTGATCTAACGCACTCAAGGAAAGCATGCTAACCATTACACCACCGATGTGGTCCTTTCAATCAGAAGAAATTATATTAGATCCAATCCTATAACCTGAAGAATATTGATTCACAGCTCAAATATGAGGAGATTAATATATATTGCTTTTTTTTTTCTTAGAAGCAAGAATTATAGCACTAATCTGAAGAGTTAAATATTTTTCGATGCAAGAATTAGAAGACATTAAAAAAATTAGCTATCAGATATAGATCTACAGAATATGGTTGTAGGCTGTGCTAAAAGAGAAGTTATAATAAAACTTAGCTGTACGCAAGGTTAACAGTTAGAATATCATTTTCTGAGAAAAGGAAAGGAATTAAGGTAAAGGTCAAATTAGTATCAAGGTCAAGGGTTAAAGGTTATATACAAATTTTGAAGGATTAAAAGCATCAAACAAAGTTAGGAATGATTGACAAACCTTCCTTTTGTTTTTCAGGCTTAGCAAAGTTAGAATATCATTTTCTGAGAAAAGGCAAGGAATTAAGAAAAAGGTCAAATTAGTATCAAAGTCAAGGGTTACAGATTATATACAAATTTTGAAGGATTAAAAGCATCAAACAAAGTTAGGAATCCTTTTGTTCTTCAGGCTTAGCAAAGTTAGAATGTCATTTTCTGAGAAAAAGCAAGGAATTAAGGAGAAAATAAAATTAGTATCAAGGTCAAGGGTTAAAGGTTATATACAAATTTGAAGGATTAAAAGTGTCAAACAAAGCCAGGGATGATTGACAAACCTTCCTTTTGTTCCTCTGGCTTAGCATCAGTTTCTGATGGCTGAGCCTCTGTTTCAGATGGCTTAGCCTCAGTTTCAGATTGCTGAGCCTCTGTTTCAGATGGCTTAGTCTCTGTTTCAGATGGTTTTGGTGAAGGGGCTTTTTCCTCTGTAAATCACACACAATTATTATAAATGTAAATTACCATTTTCTTCCAAACTTTCAGTGATTAATTAATTGGCATGCTAATTTTAGGAATTCTAGTAGAGTTCAAAAAGGTCAATTTCGGTCATTTTCAAAATTTGGTCTACCATTATGTGCAATCAATTAGTACAACTCCAATAAGACTAATCATGTGACTTTCTTGTGTAGTTATCTAGACATGTGGGTGTCTTTTATGCAAAAAGATATATGGAGCACCATGAGAGCCAAACAAGTTATGGAGCCCTATGAGAGCCAACAGCAGAGTTCAAGCCCATGATGTCTGAAGGCATAATTGACTCTCTGTAAAGGATTAAAACATCTATTCTTCTATTTAAAGGTTGGAAATAAGACACAGACCTCCCTGTTGAAAATTTCTATTTTTTTTCAATTTCATTCATCTCTGGGAATATCAGATAAAGTATATTTCTTGAAAGAACATAGCTGTTCTAGTCTTGATCGAACATTTAAAGAGTGAGAAAATGAATTATATATCACAATTGAAAGAAAATAGACAAATATAATATCTGCAATTTTTTCCTGATCATGGTAAATAATGGTGAAAATGATAATAATGCTGAAAATGTAAATAATGCTGAAAATGGAAATGTTTTTTTTTTAAATGGTGAAAATTAAAATAATGATGACAATGAAAATTAGGGTGAAAATGAAAATAATGGTGGAATTGAGATCCACACAATCCAAACAAATATAATACATCAGGTTCTCTTTCCAACAGGTTTTCCACCAATGTCAAAATTCCATTAACTTGACTCAAATATTCATCAAATAAAAAATGAAAAACCTGTTTAATTAAATTTACCTGTCTTTTCTGGCTCTTTTGGTGCTTCTTCTTTTTGTTCTAAAAATAAAATAAATATCAAGTATTATTATAACATAATTACCTCCCTTATCCTATTTCCTGTGAAAAAAAAATGAAAGACAAAAAACTTCTATTTAATAGCTGAAAATGAAAATATGCATGTAAATTTATATGATGCTAAACAAATAAAGCTATTTAATACCTGAAAGTTAAAATGTGTATACATTTAAGGATTGATCTCAAATTTTATTCGGTTCATGAATAAATAAACTCAAAAATGCGGTACACACTGGGTAACCTGCAAAGCGGTTTACGCAAGGGTGGGTACCACATTTTTTAGTTTATTTCGAATGAACCGAACAAAAAATTGTGATCAATCCTTATAAATTAATTCCTAATTAATTTTTTTCTTGTCCTAAAAATATTTTGACAGATAATAATTGCTTAAAAAGAATTAAAATTAAAAATTTTCCCAATTGAGACCCCAACATGTGACTTCTGGTTAAATATTTTGTTTATGAAAAATAACATCAATTTTTTATCCAATCAAAATCTCTTAAACACATCAAATTAATTTATTTATATATGATGCTAAACAAATATTGTTAATTTACTATACAAACAAAAAGCCAACAAATTCAAATCTTAGAACAAAAATATCATTTTAATATCATAAAAAAATCAAAGACAATACACCTTCTATTTAAAATCTGAAAATAAAACTATGTAAGTAGTATATAAATGTATATGATGTCAAACAACAATCATTAGTTTACCAAACAAACAAAAAGTCTACAAACTGAAATCTTAGAACAAAAAAGTCATTTTTAAATACAATAAAATTATTGTTAACCCCACTCAACTGTAAAATATAAGATAATTCTTCCTTTTAAATTATCCTACATTTAACATACATATGTTTGTTAAGGACAAATCTTTCTATTGTCTTTTAATTTTTTTTTATATAATCACTATATACCAATCAATCATCTTTATTCACATAAGCCATGTAAATATAATTGGTACAAAGAAGATATACTTATATAATAACAATTACAAAATGGATAAGTTCAACTACACTAATGCAATTATTGATATGTTAGTATTTTAGTTATAAAGAATATTTTAAAAAAATACAACTAAAAACATCTTTAGAAAAAAAATCATACAGAATTAATAATTGTAACAGATGAGTTTCAAAAAATGTCATCAGTTACCATGGCAACATAACATTTTTGCTATTCCTACTAGAAAGTAAGTATTACAGTACTTTACCCTGACCAATATTCTGCTAAAGTAAAGTATCAAATGAATTACTACAATCTGATTGGCTAATCAAGACGGGGATATCAGACCGTATTCTCTGGGTAAGGACGGGAATATTGAAAACAGTTTCAAAATGGCATCTATTTATTGCTTCATATATTTGTTTTAACATAAAAATATTAAAACATAAATAAAAAGATCTTGAATAAAACTTCTTATAAAAAGATGCATTTTATGGAATCTTTCATCTCCATCCCCATTTTGTCTTTGTACTCAACAATTTATTGTCTGCTAAAATGGCAACAAAAAGATTTGCATCTCGGAAAGTGAAATACTCTTTAATATTGGTACAAGAAGACTTTAACAGAATATAATTGTTATTCGGGCTTCACAGGGGATACGGGTTCATATTCCCTGTCTGTGTTCTATTTCGGCTCAGGGAATATAGAACACAGACAGGGAATATGAACCCTGTGAAGATCCTGAATAACATATAATATTATATAGTTCAAATAGGTCAGATCAAAGAAAAAAATGTCTATTATATATGTCATATATAGACCTTCCCTACACTATACAGCAAACACAGAATAAAAAGGTAATTTTGTGTCTCTTTAATCCTGATGCTATCCCCAAAAAATTAACATCAACATAACTTTATAACTCTATTATTGTTAATAAAACTCAAGTGGAAAACAAGTTTTAACCTAATTAGCAAAGGGAGATAACACATAACTTTTAAAGGACAAGACTTAACAATAGCTGACAAAGCTTAACCTACCTGGGTAAAGGAATTTTGTTAACCTTATCAGTAAATGGAAATAACACATAACTTTATAAAGGGATTTGGCTTAACTATAGTTGATAAACCTTACCCTCCCTGGTTTAAAGGACAGAGTTTTAAACTCATTTTTAGCACTTGACATAATTTTGTCAAGCGAGACAACAATTGGGTTAACTTGTTAAGTTAGATCACATATAACTTAACTATGTAAAGGGAAATAGCTTAACTATAATTTGCTATGCTATGGCTTAACCTTACTAAATAAAGGGGGATAAATCTTCAACTATTGTAAGTACAAATTAAATATGTATGTGTAATCAGTATTGATATATCTAAGTAAGTGTACTGCCCTACTATATATATGAAGGAGAAGCCTGGGTAAAAATAGTTTGAGGCGATTATTTAAAAGTAGCTATATTTATAAAGGGGGATAACTCTTCAACTGTTGACAGCACAAACTAAATATGTAAGAGTAACGTCCTATCTATATATATGATGAAGGCGAAGCATGGGTAAAAATATTTTGAGGCGATTATTTAAAAGCAGATAAAATTACGGGAACAGCTAATGCTTAAACTAACTAGATAAAGGGGGATAATTCTTTAACTGTTGACAGTAATAACTAACTATGTTAGTGTACCGTCTTATCTATATACAGTTAAACCTGTCCATAAGGTCACCTCTATTAAGCAGACACCCATATTAAAAGGTAACTTTTTTTCTTGTCTTGTCATAGAAAATTTCATATAAATCCAACCTCTTTTAATAGGTCACCTGTCTTATAAGGCCACTTTTTCTTTGTCCTAAATGTGACCTCTTAAGACAGGTTTGATTGTAGCTGAAGAAGGCGAAACCTGGGAAAAAATATTTTGAGGTTATCATATGAAAGCAGTTATAACTATATATGAGAAAATTATATGATAAATTGCAGGTAATACCTTGTTGTGTATTGACTTCTTGTTTAGAGTCTTCTGTAAAAATAGTTCAGTAATAAATTTATTAAAAACAAAACTTTTAAACAAGAGGTGTATTGTGTATCAACTTCTTCTTTAGAATATTTTGCAACGTTTTAACTATAGCCAATAAAGTTTAACCTAACTGGGTAAAGGAAATTTTTTTTTTTAAACTAGTGAAACTCATCTAAACCAAACCCTGAATAAATCAGAATCCTATATAAACTAAACATTAAATAAAGCCCCAGTAAGGAAATCTTGTATAAACTGAACACCTGTCTATTCTGAACAAAAAAGTTGGTCCCAAGGCGATTAGGTTTAGACAGATTTCACTGTAATTAGTAATGGGAGATAACTCTTAATATAACTTGTAACAAAATAGAACACTAATAACAACAAAATCTTTAAACAAAACCAATTACAATGATACATGGTAGTGTCTGTAGACATTTTGACTGAGTCTATTTATAAGACATCGTAACGATGTAAACTTGAAGGACATAGGCATCCGTAGCCGATTTTGGCGTTCCTATTTAAGTTCTTTGGTTTACTTAAGAAATAAGTCATGCCGGCTGGCCGGCATGAATTATTTCGATTCTAATAGGACAAATATGGTAATTTTAAAATTCGAGGCAGTCAAGGTGATGCGCTGGTAGTGGCTATTCCATCAATCTCCTACGGAATTTTAAAAATGGTAAAATTGGGAATTAAAAGATGGAAAGCGAAATTGTGGTTGAAACTGTGGCTTAAAATACCGAAAAGAATTTTATTGACAAGGTTCAATATAAATTTTATTACAAATAAACAACTTTAAATGATTAACAACGAAATTACCAGTTGCTTTTTTTAGCTCAGTGTGCATGTGTGCCTATATTTGATTGTTATTCAAATATGCCTTTATTTGTATACCGAATATGGGATGTCATATTAGAATTGCTAACAAAGACTTTTAAATTATTTGGTTTTTTCAATCGTTTCACTATGAACATACTTGATGAAGGTTATTACAGAAACGTGTTGTGTGCACTTAACTAGATATTTATGTTTTTATTTTACCTAATCATGAACATCAAGACCGAGCGATTTGATGCGTCCTGTGAACTAAATTAGATATTTCATTTTTATTTCATGAAATCACAGAACATAAATACCGTGAGATTTGAAATACATATGCAACAATATTGGTTTTGTTGTTTGTTGAGTATTTGCTCTGATTAAGAAATAAATGTGGTTCTTTTTCTAGCAGTTTAACAGACAACTGAAAAATAATACCTTTTGGTTGTTCTTCAGTCGTGTCTTGTTTACTTTCCTCTGTAGAAGCTAAATTTACAATGAATTTATTTATGTTAATCCTTTTTTTCAGAAAGAAGTTAAAATAATGCTACTGGTTATAAGTAAAACAAAAGATATTGTCTATGTAAATATTTTTTGAAGAGAAAAAAAAAAATTATATTATATTTTTCTACAACTAATTTTAAATACAATCCTGTTTTTAAATTTTCACTTACATATCTCCCCATCCCCCTCATTTAAAATAAATTGTCTATGTAAATATTCTTATAATATATTTTGTATGATTAATTTTAAATATTTTCTGATTTCCTTTTTAAAATTTTCACTTACACATTTACCCTACATCATTCATGAATCATAAAGTTAAAAAAAAAACAACCAGAAACTCTTTTGCACAATCAATTGATATGCATGTATATTTATCATTCAGCCATGAACATCATCATGTATGGAAATTGTACATTGAACAACAATAAAAAGTAAAATAACTAAAATTATAATATAGTATCAAATATTTCATGTAGATTTCTTTGTAAAATAAAAATGCAATATTTTCCGATATAAATATACCTAGAAAGTTATAAGAGCATTTCCGAATGAATTAAAAATATTGCATCTTGACCGATATTGCATTCAATTCTTTTTCCTTTAAGTTTTGTATGCACTAGAGAGGTTCCGAGTAAAATTATATGTGCACTCAAGCAGACAAGAGATTAACAAGACGATGGAATTATATTAAATACATGTTGCAAAGAAATATGGTTAAATGTAATTGTCAGAAGCTGCTGTTTTTTTTTATTCATATGCATATGTGTATTTGTACCTTTCTTAGTATCTGTCTCTGATGTTGTATCTGCTTTGTTATCTAAATCAAATCAATAATTATAGAATAACACTTTCTTGAAGGTCAAGAAAGCAATTATCACTAGTATTGCAGATGGTCTCACCAGACTACTGTGATACTAATGATAATGTAAGTCAAGACCTTTAAAGACCTTTGAATTGTATGTTAGTGTATTTATAGATAATATCATAATGTGTTTGACCTCATGTTGACCTATAATGTTCAATATCAGAGTCCTTTCATTGATACTGACAATACCACTGGCCGAGAACAAAGGAAAAAGGCCCATATAGTCGAGAACAAAGGAAAAAGGCCAATATAGTTCAGAACAAAGGAAAAAGGCCCATATCTTGAAATTATTTAATAAGTTTAAATTTCTACAGTTTTTCTGTTCTAAAATACTAGAGTAGTATATTCTTTTGTATAGACCTTTTTATTCTTAAAAAACATGGGCGCGGCCATTATCGACTTCCAAGTGTGTCCGCCATTATCAATATACAAAAATATTATGTTCTCTGGGTTTATCGATACGCTAATGTATGGTTTCTCTAGTACAGGTGTCACAATATACTGTTATTTCGGCTTGAAATTCAATGATAACACCTACTGTGAGGTGATTTGTAAACGGAGATATAATGACAACAAACAATATACCTTGTATGTATTATTTTTTTTTTTTAATTACCGTTATTTTCCCCATACAAAATCAGTATAAATCCTACTGCATGCACTTTTTTTTTTTTTTTTTTTCTTTTCAAGCAAATTAATATTTTTTTGTATGAAATTAAAAGTAAATATATGAATTATAATATACGCTTTTTGAAATTATTACTATATGATTTAAAGTGAAGACTTATAAACATAGATACAAAATGCAACTATTTTGCGTTTTCGAATTTCAAGCCGTCTTCAAGTTGTGTCCTTTGCAAGGTTGCTGTGGTTATAAAAAAATATGTATGTCGTGGAAATATTTTCTAGGTGATCGGAATTAGGTTGTCTTGTAATATACAGGATGTACCCAATATACAGGAAGACCCCCTACTGTTAAGCAATCTATTTTGAGATGCCATTCAATGAAAATAACAACCTGACCATATTGTTACATAATAAGAATAAAAATTAGATAAGAAATTGAAATTTATAGAAGATATTTATACACATTTACAAGAAAAAAAATATATAAATTTATTTTCTAAGTACAAATAAATTGGAAGATGGCTTGAAAATCGAAAATGCAAAATAGTTGCATTTTGTATCTATGTTTATATGTCTTAAAGTGAAGTAATAATGATAAAAATTGTGCCTAACTGATAAGAAAGAACTTGAAGGGGCATTCTCTGCCAAATCGTAAATTTTTGTTACCCATAAAAACTATCAGATATGATTGATACCTTAGGCCATACAAAGTTAATTTCTTGGTTCTCAGGCCCACCCGCATGTGAAAATTTGTCGCCGCATTGCCGATTTTATTGCAAAAATAGTAAAAAAAAATTTGTAATGCAGTAGCACTGTCCGTACGAAAAAAACAACCGCATCCATTTTTCTCTTATATCGCGTAGTCGGTGAAACGCTTTAAAACGCATCATGCTTAAATGAGATTTAAAGCATCGTTATGACAATGTATAAATAAAAAACGTGTTTCCGTTTGACATTTAGACAAAATGTCAATCGTTTCTGTGCAAATTCGGCACAAATGTTTGCCAGTTTTACCAGGAAACATAATAGGGGGCTTCTCCGAAGCTTGTACCTTATTGGAATTGTTTACGGAGATAAAAAAAAATGGTACGTTGGGACCAGCGGATTGGACGTTTCCATAAAAATTAACCACTTGTGATGTTTCTGCCAACATCGGAAGAAATAAAATTGAAATTTTCAATAAAGTAATGAAAAGATTTATACATTTCCATATTTTTCACAAAAAAAAAGAAGAAAAAATGCCTCCCTCATCACTTTTTACAGCAGTAAAAGGATAAAAAAAAATGNCGCCCTCCCTCATCAATTTTGACAAAAAAGGGCCTGAGAACCAAGTAATTAACTTTGCATGGCCTTAATAAAACGTGTTTCTGTAACTTATAAATGTTATGAAATGTACGCGCATCGGGGAAAAGGCCTGCAACTGCTCGTGTTTTGAGATCGGTCAAGAAATGGACGTCATCTTATTAATTATCAACATTGTTTACGGAGTTTGTCGAATCGTCATTAAATCAGTACAACAATGCACTTATTTCTTATATTTTGTGAATTTTAGTCAGTGTTAATTACATGTATGAACAACGAACCATGCAAGTTGGCAGTTAATAAGCGACAAAATACAAATAAGTAATCGATGGTAATTTTCGTTCTCAAAAGGCGGAAAGTGGTACGATTAGCTGTTTAATGTGAAATATTTACCTCTATTTCATCATTTTAAAACTATTTACCAATTTCCAAAACATATAATTTTTTGTCAAAATCGTAGCTAATGCCCCTTTAACTTTGAATGTAACATCTTAAGGTGCATTTTTCAATTCTGTTTTATTTTATTTTTTTTGTGTGTTAAATTGTAAAACAAATTAAAACTTTTTGTCAGTCAATTTCTTTGTAGGGATCTGTAGTGAAGATGAAAAGAAATTTAAGTTTGATCAAATTAAAACATCTGAATATCTGAATTTCTTTATCTGAAAAAAAAAGTTTCATGAGGAGCCATAAAATAACAACTGAAGCGTGTTTATCTAATCCAATTATGAATACTGATTAATCGTAACTAGTGTAAACAACCGATTGTTGTACTTTCTTAATGGCGGACGATAGTAACGCCACCTAGTGTCCACGAACGATAACTAGGTAATCACCGATTTCTGAAAACGTCTATATTTAGATGTGCAGTTATCTACCTTTCTGTATCTCTGTCTGTGATTTTGTGACTGCATTGGAATCTAATTTAAATTATGCAACAAATTAATTATTGAGAATACCAGAGTAATAAATAGAGAGGATATTTTTTCAGACTCATTCAAGCAGAACATGTTAACTGACCTAGGTACAGTCCATGGACATCATACAATTAATGACTTTGGATGAGGTTAATACCAGGATTTATCAACCCCAGAGATCTGATTATCACCGAGGCCACATTGAAAGAAAGAAAGAAAGAAAATACGAAACATACCAAAAACAATAAGTCTTACCACATTGTTTGGAAGACTTAATGAAGGCATTTTCTAAATACTAGCTTAAATGATGTCTCATTTTTATTTATTCAAAAGCAGAGTTTTTGTCTATTGTTATATATAATATATACAAGCAGTGTAATGGTACCTTGTTGAGTTTCTGTGTCTGCATTTTCATCTTTTTTCGTATCTAGTACAAATTACATTATAAAATTTTAAGGCTGTGTGCAACAAATTCCTTAACATGAAACAGTAAAATTTAACAGTATGCTAGGATTACTAACATTAGCTAAATGTCTACCTTCTAAAAAATCTAAAGGTATATTTGGAAGTACAAAATGTATTAAAATTCTCAAAATTTTAAAATTACTGAAATTCTCAAAGACCTTAAAAGTATTAAAATTCTCAAAGAAATTAAAGTTATTAAACTTCTCAAAGACATTCAAATAATTGAAATTCTCACAAAAACATTAAAATTACTAAAATTCTCAAAGACATTAAAATTCTTTAAATTATAAAACTCATTAAAAGATATTAAAAATCTAAAAGACATTATTAAAATTATCAAAGACATTAAAATTATTAAAATTATCAGACATTAAGATTCTTAAAAATCTAAACAACATTAATTAAAACGTCATATATTAAAGTGTATAACATTGACATTTTCATTTTCAATCAAGAAATTCTATAAAACTATGAGCATTATATCCAACCATTTTATTATTTTTTCTCAATATTTGTGTAACATAATGAAAATTGAACTCAGTAGTAACAAAATACCTGTGTAAATAATTGTTTGCATTAAACAGGTCAAATAAATAAATTTAAAAAAAAAAGTGCCATTTGAGGTTCTGTTTACACAGGTTTCTGATTTATTCACTGTTTGGTTTAGATAGATTTCATTTTAGTGTGTATTATGTGGAGCAGAGATGAAAGCACTCACTGTGAAAAAAGATTTGATTTGATTTGATTTATTGTGTTTAACACCACTTTCAGCAATATTTCAGCTATATCATGGCGACCAGTTTTAGTGTACCAGATCTAGAGTACCCGGAGAGAACCATCGACCATGGGCAAGCGACTGGTAAACTTTATCACTTGCGGCTGTGAATCAAGTGCACCCTTTTTTGTAATTTACAAAAACGGACCCGAACCCACGCTGTATAGGTGATAGGCAGTTGGATTACCTAACAACTCATACAAGCCTAACTCATTGAGCCACCCGGGCCCTTGTGAAAAAAGAGGAAACCACCTATAAACAGTACCCTAAACCTCCATTTTCTAGCTGTTTATAACAAGTTTAACACATTTTACTTCTAAATCTTTTACTAAAAAAATCTGAAATCCGCTGTTCAGATGGAGAAATCAAAGCCTTCGATAATAAATGGACCTCCTTTTGAAGATGAAACAAGAAATGTGTGCATCACAAAATACGCCCATCTATATAAATTATCCAATATACAGAACTAAAGTTATCATGTGGAAACGACCCAGTTGTCAAAAATTATATTTATAGTAATGGTGACCTTGATCTTTGACCTAATGACCCCCAAAATAAATAGGGTTCTTCCCCTTCCACAGGGGAATCATGTGGCCAAGATTGGTAAAGATCCGATATACAGAACTAAAGTTATTGTGCGGAAACCTGTGTGGACACCTGCCCGCCCGCCATACCCAATCACATAATATGGCCCATCTCGAGACGGGCGTATAAAAAGGGAGGTAATAAGTATATATATATATAAGCAGTCCAGTTGTACCTTGCTGGCTTTCTCCTGATTTTGTGTCAGTTTTAGTATCTACAGAAAGTTATGCAACATATTTTAATCAAAACACTGAAGTACATTTTTTCAATGGTTACAACTAAAGTATGTGAAACTGTCTGATTAAATGGGATTTTCCTTTTATGATAAATAACTACTACATTGATTGATTAATTGATGTTTAACGTCCAGCGAGCAACATAACTACTACAAGGCAAAATATTAGTTTTTTTTTTTCATGAATGAAGGGACATAACTCTTACAATAATAGTAAAAAAGACAAAATATGGAATGGACATTCTTCTCATCATTTTATTTGTGACCAGAGATAGATTTCAGTAGTAAAATTTCAAGTTATCTTATAATAGTGGACTGTCAATAGAAAGATGACAGGTAGATAATAGACTGACAAAGGTAATCCAAAATACAAAATTTTAATTAACAGGTTTTTAAATAAAATTACATAAAACAAATAGGAAGAAAAATTCCATGTATGGGATTGATTGATTCATTCATTTTTGGTGTTTAATACCACTTTCAGCAATATTTCAGCTATATCGTGACCACCAGTTTTAGTGGTGGAAGAAGCCAGAGTACCCGGAGAGAACCACCGACCATGGGGAAGCAACTGGTAAACTTTATCACTTGCGACTGCGAGTCGCGTGCACCCTTTTTTGTAATTTACAAAGCCAGACGCAAACCCACGTCGTATTGGCGATAGGCTTGTATGAATTGTTAGGTATTCCAACTACCTAACTCATTGAGCCACCCAGGTCCTTGTGGAAAATGAGGAAACCTCCCATAAACAGTATCATAAACCTCCATTTTTCAGCTGTCTGGACCAAGTTTAACACTGTTTACCTTGAAATCTTTAACTCAAAAAATCTGAAATCTGCTGTTCAGATGGAGAAATCAAAGCCTTCGATAATAAATAGACCTCCTTTTGAAGATGCAAAAAAGGAGGTAATAAGTATATATATCTATACAAAGCAGTGCGGTTGTACCTTGCTGGTTTTCTCCTTCTGATTTTGTGTCTGTTTTAGTATCTACAGAAAGTTATGTAACATATTTTAATCAAAACATTTTCATGGCTATCACTAAATTATGCAAAACTGTCTGATTAAATGGGATTTTCCTTTTATGATAAATAACTACTACAAAACAAAATATTACAGTTTTTCATGAATAAAGGGAAATAACTCTTACAACAATGAAAAAAAAAA
>MJUT01064003.1:828644-840160 GCA_002080005.1 Gigantidas platifrons
GATAAAGATTAAAATTACTCACACAAAATTAATAAATGTTTATCTTAGCTTTTATTATTAGCAACATGGGAATTTTATAAATTTTAAAACAATTTATGTAAATTTATGATATACTGGGAAATAAAATTTTTTAAAAAGTCTACAGGATTATATAAAGCTCATAAAATTCTAAAGATTATATCAGAATAAGCAGATTATGGTTAAAAGCTGAAATATGTAGTACCTGTTTTAGGTTCTTCTTCAGATTGCTGTTCTGTTTTTGTTTCTTCTATAATAATTTTAAATCAATATTGTAGATTTGTACTTTCATTTTCAATTTTTTTCTTCATTAATTTTGTTTTCTACCAAGGTTAAATTAACACCATAAACATACTTATATTTGTAACCTTTTGGTACATATTGATATTATAATTTTTTCATAAATATTCCATTTACAGATTTCGTCAGTAATTGTTAAAATAAATTCACAGTAAATACAGACAGTAGTCAAAAGTATTTAGAAACTTTCAGTTGTCCCTGTATATTTCATATCAAACTTCAATTTTTTTTCTCGAAATATTATCAAAATCAGACATATTTGGTGACAATGTTAAACTTTGAACCCCTGGACATCTGACTCAACCTGAACAGACCATCAGGTATTCATTTGTATAACTTTGAACCTTCATATCATAATCAAATGGAACTTTATTTTAAGGTTCTTCAATATTTTTTTAAGGCAATTTGTAAATGTATGATACAGTAGTCCCCAACTTATAAGGTCCCTCCCACCAAAGGCCACCCCTCTTATCAAGCCAGATTTCAGATGAAATAAGGTAGAAAATACTATTAAATTGTCCCCCTCAAGACAGACCACCCCTCTTATAAGATCATATTTTAGATGCACTAAGATAATAAAATACTACTACCCCCCTCAAGAGAGGCCAACCCTCTTATAAGACCAGATTTTAGATGCACTAAGATAGTAATAGACAACTAAATTGTCCCCTTCAAGAGTGGCCATCCCTAGGCCTCTCATAAGGCCATATTTCAAATGCACAGATATTGTAAAATGATATTAAATTGTCCCCCTCAAGGGAGACCACCCCTCTTATAAGACCACTTTTTCATTGCAGAAGGGGAGACAACTGTATACTGGAAAATACAAAAACTACAAATTCTACAGGATTTTTTATAGAGTCAAAACTTCTACTGATTCTACAGATTATGGTCAGAATGAGGTAATAATTTACAATCAAATAGTACCACTCAAGAGATGCCACCTCTCTTATAAAGCCATGTTTTTCTTACAGAAGGGGAGACAACTGTACACTGGAAAATACAAACACTACAAATTCTACAGGATTATACATAAAGGTTCTAAAATCTACTGATTATACAGAACATGGTCAGAAGCTGAAATGTGTAGTACCTGTTTTAGGTTCCTCCTCCGTTTGTTGTTCTGTTTTTGTTTCCTCTGTAATAATGTTAAATCAAGATTGTAGATTTGTATTTTTTATTATTACATTTCACACTTGTCCACCATTCCAAAATAAAAAAAATTATTAAAATTGTTCATTTTGGAAATTATTTTCAGCTTGCCAGAAATACTATAAGTCAGCACATTTTTGCAAGTCATTTCTGTTTGAGAATTTGTATGAAACCACAAATTTAAGGAACTCACAACTCAAGGAGTTTTCTCAGTATTTCATTCTTCAAATATTTATTAATATTTATTCTTGATTGGTTTTGTACTTTATATAGAAAACTAATTATCAAAATAGCTATTAATCATAAAAAAAAAAATAATTCAGAAATCTGTTGAAAACACCTATATTATTTGTTCTGAAACAAATTTATGGTAGAAAATGAAAATCTCTAAATGGTAGAAAATCTCAATTTGATATAATTGTTTTCACTATGATATATATGAATATATGCAGAACACTATTAAATATATAAATAAAAAAATAACAATGAAAACAAATAATGATGATATGAAGTAAAAATACAGAATCTAAACATGGTTTAAATACAAGACAGGACAAAACAACAAGATTTCACATCTTGAATGAGGCTCAAGTCTAAGTCGATTTAAATGCCAATGAAAATAAATATTGATTATATGAAGTAACAATACAGAATCTAACATGGTTTAAATACAAGACAGGTAAAAAACGAAAAGATTTCACATCTTGAATGAGGCTGGAGTCTGAGTCGATTTCAATGACGATGAAAACAAATATCGATATGAAGTAAATATACAGAGCAGGATATTACAATGATGTTCCATGCCTAATACACTTGCATGGTCCTTCAAACATTATTTTTTAATTTGCTACAAATCAACTTATGGTTACCTTTGGACCACGGGAGAAGATTAGAATTTGTTTGATTTTAATTGATTTTTGGTGTTTTAACGGCACTTTCAACAATATTTAAGCTATATCATGGCGACCAGTTTTAGTGGTGGAGGAAGCCAGAGTACCCGGAGAGAACCACCGACCATGGGCAAGCAACTGGTAAACTTTATCACTTGCGGCTGCGAGTCGAGTACACCCTTTTTTGCAATTTACAAAGCCGTGTGCGAATTTGAAAAGAGGACGATTGAGACAAAGTAATAAAAAAAAAAAAATCACAAGGCCTCAGGAAAATAAGCTAAAAATAGATTGATATCTAAGTTATATAAAGATAACGTTGTTAGGTAACGGCAAAGCAAATTACAATATTCCTTTGAAACTAATTTTATCCTAGAATATTGTTATTTTTATTTTAACTAAAATAGCAAAGCAGGCAAAACAAATTGTACCTGTAGGTGATTGTTCATCTGATGGCTCTTGTTGTTGTTGTTCTACAAAAGGTCAATAGGTCAATTTCAATCTTCTTTGAGAGTAACATTTAAAAAATGTCAATGCATATCAAACATCCCTTTGCTAACTGAATTGTCACAAGCCTTTATACAGACTAGTTGGTAAATAATTGACTTCCCTGTTTACAGTTTCATCCTAAATCCTAATTTAAATTTCTATTTTTTATTTTATCCACAACACCTCTTTCCTCCATTGCAGATTTCGGTAATTAAGAAACAAGTGTATTGTATTTGAATAGTTATCGGGATCAATTGGGGATTTGATGGAGGAAAATGCAGTTTTATTTGGCGACGCATAGCGGAACTCTTCAAATACAATATAGTTATTTCTATTTTTATGCAAGAAAAAAATATCTCTATTTGGGCTTAAGAAAAGGTATAAAAATTGCAAAAAAATAAAATGCCATGATTATATATCTCTTATAAGTTAGGGTATGTCATGGTAAATATAAGTCAATGAAAATATGTGTTATATAATAATATTGCATTAGAATAAAGGATATTTGTTTAAGATAAACTGTTTTTATCTCTCAACACCAAATAATAAGTTTATGTTTTTATTCATCCAGCTTTCTAACTGGATAAAGGGAAATAACCCATGTTGTTTTTCATTCTCCTAATGGTGACGACATGTAAACTATTCAACAATATGTGTAAAGAACAAGGTATAGCAAGGGATGTATTTCCTCCTTAATACAGTCAAACCTGTCCATACGGTCACCTCTATTAAGCAGTCACCTGTATTAAGTCACATTTTTCTTGTCCTGTTATAGAAAATTTCATATGAATTGAACCTCTTTTAAGAGGTCACCTGTCTTATTATAAGACCACATTTCTTTGTCTTAAAGGTGACCTCTTAATACAGGTTTGACTGTATATTTAGGCAATATAGGCAAATTTGATAAAAATTGAAATTCTTGTTCAGTCATTTTGACATCGCCCAACAATTATTTGAATAAATACAATCAGAACAGGGTTAGGTTTGTGATGCTTAACGCCACTATCAACAATATTTCAGTTATATCGTGGCGGCCAGTTTTATTGATGGAGGAAACCGGAGTACCCGGAGAAAACCACCAACCTGTCGCAAGTCACTGACAAACCAATCTGAACAGCATAAATTATTTATACTACAACCAGTTGTCAAAGGATCAATTAGACTGTCTATTTATAGGTGGTGACCCTTATTATACCTTGTCTTGTGTGTAGACCAACACACATGTGAATAAAAGTGTAAAAAAAATGTGCCTGGTGCAATTTGTTGTTTCAGAAAATAATGAATTATGGGTAATATGTTTCTACTGTACATACAAATAAAGTAACACCATTTGTCGACTCTCAATTCTTTGAACAACATTATTTATGAGTTTGGTGTTTAACACCACTTTCCACAATATTTCAGTTACATCGTGGCAGTCGGTTTTATTGGTGTAGGAAACCAGTGTACCCGGAAAAAAAAACTTTATCACATTTATTGTATTCAGTACATCTTGCCATGAAAGTGGTTGAAACGCACAACTTTAGTGGTGATAGGCACCGATTGCATAGGTAGTTGTAAATCCAACTACCATACAATGACCATGGCGACCACTTCCATTTTTACAGAAACATTATTTATGCATATTTTATAAGTGAATACATTAATTTCTGAAATAACAATTTTAAAAGAAGGTGCAAACAAATAAATACTATTACGAAGAACAATATCACATTCAAAGGTCAATATCTGTGTACGAACCTTCTTGTTTTTCTTCTTTGGGTTCTTCTGCAAATATAAATAAATATTCTTTATATTTTTATTCATTATTAATAAATTTTCTGCTAAATGCTATATTTGTCATTTTTGTTTAAAAAAACAAATATGCCTCAATATCTCAAAACAATTTCAGACTAGCAGCTGTATTTTTTTTCCCTTCAAATATCTTAAAAGAGTTAAATTCAATAAAAAAAAAAAAAATCTTGTTTAAAACAGAAAACAAAAAATTTCTTTGGAATATCCTTAGTATAAAGTTGTCTTTTTTCGGAAGAGAAGTTTTAATGGGTTGGACAAAATACTAACAAATATAGGTATGTATGGTTTATCACAAAAGATAGTTGATTTTGATCTAATAATACTTCTGTTTATCAGTAAATTGGGCATTTTCAATTTGATGTGTGCCACTGATGAAGTCTGGATCACTGAACTGATCTTAAAATATTAGGTCAGTTCGTAACTCACATGCACAAGAACTGACTCTGATATTGAAAATTATCGGTCAGTGTGACATCAAACACGTTTTTACGTTTATAGTGATAAATAATTCCAGTTTTGAAGATCTCGACATACATTATCACTGCTCATCCTCTCGGACTTGCTGCCATACTAGCGATAATGTCTGTCTCGACCTTCAAAACTGCCTTTATTCTATATTTACACAGGTTTCACTGTACAATACAATACCTGACATACCTTTGGATTTTTCTTCTTCGTTTTGTTCTGAAAAATCAACAAAAATTAAGAGGTTACATTTCTTTATTTGAGGTCTTGTGTCATATTTAAATATTGTAGAGGTTTCACTTAAGGTCACTTTTATATGACTTTTTGTTGAAGCTAACCATCAATTTTTGTGAAAGGTCATTTTCTAGTACACTTGTAATCATAAGTCACACTTCAGAACATTATAAGTTTGAAAAGAGGAAAGACTCCACTGGTGTCTCATGATGGTAGAACTGATTTTCAAGGTTTTAGTTAATTGCAATATACTAGTCCCTCTCTTAAAAGACCACTCTCATCAAAGGCAATTCCTCTTGTCGCACAGATTTCAAATGCACTGAGATAGATTGATATTGATTTGATTTTTGGTGTTTAACGCCACTTTCAACAATATTTCAGCTATATCATGGCGACCAGTTTTAGTGGTGGAGGAAGCCGGAGTACCCAGAGAGAACCATCGACCATGGGCAAGCAACTGGTAAACTTTATCACTTGCGGTTGCGAGTCGAGTGCACCCTTTTTTGTAATTTACAAAGCCGGGCGCGAACCCACGACGTATTGGTGATAGGCTTGTATGAGTTGTTAGATCCAGCAACCTAACTCATTGAGCCACCCGGGCCCCCACACTGAGATAGTAAAATACTACTAATTTATCCCCTCAAGAGAAACTACCCCAGTTATAAGGTAACTTTTTCATATCATGTGATTATCATGTGACAGAGATCTAACAAGATGAAAAAACAAGGCAAACAACATTAATTGTCTTGTTGTTTTTGCATTGTTTCTTCTTATGATAATTTTTCTTTTTTTTTTTCTCTGCCACATGAATTTGTCAAAAAATAGAAAAAAAACCACCCTAACATGATATAATATGCAGGATATCCAGATGACCCTACACTACTTTACCGCTATTCTACATACGACATTGACACACAACTTGGTGACCAACCACCAATGCCCACCCAACAATGACAGGTTCGTTCTAAGCAAAAAGACAGTAGAAAACAGACAGAGCACTAATCTCTGTAAAAGTAATTTGTCCGTAAAAGGTAGACGAAAATTAAAACCTTAATAACTAATTATAAAATGTAGATACAATAATAGTCGTGTATTTTATATTTACCTTCTTCTTGCTGTTTGAATTCAGGTGATGACTCTTCAGCTTCTTTGGTTGAATCTGATTGTGGTTTTTCTATAGTAAATAAAATAAATAATTAAAATAAACTAAAAAAAAAAAAAACAGAAAGGAAGATACACAGCTTCCAGCTAAAGAAACCAGTAACACAACTGCAAAAATGTGTTAATTTCCAATGTCAAACTTGGAATGCCTTTTGTGGTCCTTGACTATGTGTATCAATTTCAAATGGTTTACTTACAGGGGAACTTAAGTTAATGAAAGGAAACCAAAGCTGGACGGACAAATAGACATGGGTATTTTTAATGCCTTCAACTAAATGGAGGAGGCATTAAAAAAGAAGACAATTTTGATGTTATAGTGTATTCTCTCTTGCAGAGTCTAAATGTTTTTTTCATACAAATAAGGATAATAATTGTGTGGGTAACACTGCTTTTAGTTAATCATTGGTTGAAAATGTTACCGTGATGTCCCAATTCCTCAACATTCTAAAATGTTGATTTTACAATTGTCTGAATTAAGTAGGAAGGATTTAATTTTACGAAATCACTAAATTAGGAAACACAATGTGCTATGCTATTTATGGTTAGAGAAATAAATTACCACATCATAATTTATCTAGAATTGATAGTTAAATAAATGAATAAATATTACTAACATAAAGTCAATATACAAATATTAGTTTGCTTATATTATATTAAAGTAGTCCCCCTCTAATAAGGCCCCTGTCACCAAAGGCCACCTCTCTTATCAGGCTAGATTTCAAATGCACTGAGATAGTAAATTACTACTAAATTCCCCCCTAAAGGCAGCCACCCCTCTTATAAGGAAACTTTTTTCATTGCAGGCTTTCCTTATAATAGATTGACTACAGTAGAAACAATGAAGTGTATTAAACACGAGAATGTGAGATATTCTAGTCTAATTTAATAATTAAAGAATAAGTGCGTGCTTAGTATTGCAGTAAAACCTGTTAGCTGAATTTCCATGGGACCAACATTTAAGTTGGGAATAGGTACATTTTCAGCTTCGTCTTACACAGGATTCCGGTTTATCAAGGGTTTGGGTTAGACAAGTTTTACGGTATATAATTTACACAGGTGAAAATATATACTAGCTACTACAACTACATGTACATCTAATAACTTCTGGTTATTATTTAAGAGCTTAGACCCCAACACAGGTTTGAAGAGATAGAAGGTCCATGCATGTGGATGAATTCTGCCAATCAAAAATATTCAATTAGTGATAGTAGATAGACTAACATTGTCATTTTGCTAAATTATTCATGCAAAACAAAAATAAATAATAAAGGCCCTTCATATGAAGACAGAGGGTTTAAAGAGCCTGTATCCCTCACCAGATTGAACGTGTCCTTAAGTAGCAAATATATATTATATTGATAGCTCTGTTCAACAATATCCAATATTGGCATGTGTGTAGTGATTTTTGAACATGAATTAAAACATAAACTGTGCATATGACTATTAAATGATGAAAACTCTAAACATTCATGCCATGTTTGGTTTTAATGACCCGGGTAATTTCTGAGAAGAATGAAATGTTTAAAAGTTTACAGACAATGGATTCAAAGTGTTGACAATAGATCACATGACCCTTTCAACCAGGTGAACTAGAAATAAATACAACTGAGTATCTATGGTTGGCAGAATATATAACCTGTTATTGCAGCACTTGGAATCTCTGTGGTAATTCCTACACAACAATACAAAATACATGAGATTATTGCTACTTCTGCGAGTTTATTTAAACATAGTACAGAGAGGCGTTAGGGTTATGGTGTTTAATGCCACTTTCAACAATATTTCCATTATATCGTTGTGGTCAGTCTTATTGGAGAATAAACAGAAGTACCGCAAAAAAAAAACACTGACCTGTCGCAAATCACTAACAAACTTTATCACATAATTATATCAAGTACACATTGCCATGAGTGGGATTCAAACCCACAGCATTAGTGGAGATAGGCACTGATTGTTAAGGTAATTGTAAATACAACTACCATACGATCACGACCACGACAGTCCCCGTAGTACAGAGAAACCCCTACACAACACAAAAGGCACATATTCATAATCATGCATCCAAGAAAATTATTTTTTTCCCCTAAATACACACTAAAATTTGTATCCATGAATTTATATGAATCCACAGTGTATAACCCTTGTCTTACTTTGTATTACTATTTAAATACAAGACAAAAAACTAGTCAAGCCTGTATTAAGAGATCACTTTTGGGACAAAGAAAAAGTGGTCTTTTAAGACAGGTGAACTCTTAAAAGAGGTTCAATTCATATGAAATTTACTATGACAGGACAATAAAGGTGACCTTTAAATACAGGTGACTGCTTAATAAAGGTGACCTTTAAATACAGGTGACTGCTTAATAAAGGTGACCGCTTGGCGAGTTTGTCTGTATATTCAAATAAACAACGTACCTCCCTCTTCTTTCTCTGGTTCTTCGTCGATTGTGTCTGTAAAATATATTAAATTATCGTTACTATAGTGTTGTATTCGTCAGTATGTTATGTTTCTATTTGTTAGCGATCATTTTAGAATTTCAGAAATAAGAAATATATTGTTAAAGAATTGCCAAATAAACATCGACAATTTTTTAGCTTTTTTTTTTCTTGTACATTGGTATGCATAATGATTATTATGGGTCATAAATTTATTCCAATTTCATTACCTTTGGCACTTGGTATGAATAAAGATTATTTCTTGTATAATATATTTATTCAATTCTTGTTAATTTTGGCTTATGTGTATGAAACTATATAGACCTATATATAAAACTTTATTGTTATACAAGGTGTAGTGAAAGAGAAACAGAATAAAACACAAAAGTGAAACAGACTTAGTGGAGCACCAAATTTAGGTAAATTATTTTACCTAATTTAGATGTGCAGGTAAATTTATTGACCTAATTTAGAAATGTAGGTGTGCACACATAATTGTCCTAGATGTCTACATGGATAAGATATCATTTATATATAAGGTCCAGGAAATCAATATAAACAAAAACAATTGAACTGTAATGGAAGGAGTATGCGATGCACAAAATGACTACATTTTCTAACCAACTCTCTCATATATTAAAATAAGTTGCAAGATAATTTGTGTTCTTCATGAATTAATATTAAAGATAAAATTTTCACTTTTTCTCGTCAATAATTAAAATAATTCTATAATATAATTGTATAAACATTAGGTGCTGCTTTGAACAAAATTAAGATTCGTTTACCAAGATGGCTATACATATTAATTAATCTAAGTAAATACTTATATATGAAAATAAATATGTTATATATTAAGCAAGGAAGATGTTTATAAGAAAGAGTGCTTGTGCAATATATATATTTTTTTTCTAATAACATAACTCTAGAAAAAATGTGCAAATAAAAATATATACAATGTACATGTGAATTAATCATATTATTATCTTTTTCATTGTTCAACAGATCACACTAGATCTAAGTTGCCATTTTATTTCAACAAGAAAAATGCAATCGTGAACAATGAATAAGAAAAATACAATTAAGGTGCTTCATTTATTCCTAAAGATAAATCTAATCCAGGAACCTTTTGGAATAAAGTGAAAAACCAATTATACTGTTAAAATAATGAAATCTGACAAAACTAAACACTCAACGTAGAAGGGTAATTAAGTGACATAGTTGAACCTAATTATCTTAAAATAAAAACGTAGATACCAAATTTAGTGTGCACAACACGTTTCTGGAATATCCTTCACCCGGTACGCTCAAAGTCGAAAGGTTGGAAAACCAAATAATCTTAAAAGTTTTTTGAAGTCAAGTTGTTTTCTTGAAATAGTTGAATCAAAATTATTGGTTGTCTTTGATTCAAAGAAAAAATTACTTCTTATTTTTTTTATTTTCTTTCTTTTTTTATTGCCATGGTAGATTTGAAATTGTAATCCTTTTGTCATCTTCATCAAAAAAAATCTTTACAATATTTGCTGTTTGCAATGAGAATGAAATTTTGGCCCATTTATCTTTCTTCTATTTTTTTTTTTGTCATGATATGTTGTCACTATTGTACCTGAGAAAGTCCTAATAATCCAACAGTGGTTGGTTTTTGTCAGATCAATTAGGTTTCTACTATGCTTCTAAACCATAACACGAATACATTACAAATATTTTGACACAGAGCAGTGCACATTACAACTATTTCCCTCTGATATAAGTACTTTTTAACATCATAATGTCAAAATCTAGGTCATTGCTAAAAAGGGAAATAACTCTAATTAGAAATTTTGTTTAAAAAAATTTGTATTTGAATACTATATACATGTAATTTGTTTAATTTACAATGATACTGAAATATTTATTGATTTTAATTGCAATGGTTAAACTTTCCAATTTTCGCTATACAAAAAAAGTACAGTTGACTCTCATTGTCTCGAACTCGGTTGACTCGAATTTCCGGTTGAATCGAATTTTTATCGAAGTCCCGAACTTCGTTGTGTATAAATATATGTAATTTGACTCCTGTTGAGTCGAATTCGGATGAGTCGAAATTTCGGTTGTCTTGAATAAAAGTTTCGGTCCCGAGATGTAGAAAGCCATATTATTTACATTCGTTAAGTCGAATTTACCAGTCAAAACATGTGTATTACCTTGGGATTAAAATCGGATCACAAGTGAAACATCCGGTCATTAGCTTTGACATTTTTACCTTAGGCTATTTCACATGTTTATTTCACAATCTATCAAATTAATTAGTAATTGGCTTGGTATTATGACACAAGTTAGATGTGTACAATAAAAAAATTATCGATTCATAATATTATAAGTGCGCTTGGGTCGGCATACATCAATGATTATGAAAAGTACAAATGTACACAACGGAAGTGTTTTATCTATTATCGGAAATTAATTTTGATTATAATTTTTCAATTTTGAGAGATTTGAAAAAAATGTCACTCTTAATTAACAGTTGTAATAAAAAGGGAAATTTTTTTTACACTTTATTGAATCATAAAAACACACAATTTATTGTAAATATTGCACAAAGAA
>MJUT01064003.1:851501-868512 GCA_002080005.1 Gigantidas platifrons
CTCTCTCTCTCTCACTCTCATCCTCCCTCCCCACTCTCTCTCTCACACACTCATCCTCTCTCTCACACACACACACTCACATTCTCCCTCCTCTCTCTCTCTCTCACACACTCTCATCCTCCCTCCTCTCTCTCTTTCTCTCTCTCACACACTCTCATCCTTCCTCCCCCCTCTCTCTCACACACACTCTCATCCTCCCTCCCCTCTCTCTCTCACACACTCTCATCCTCCCCTCTCTCTATCTCTCTCAAACACATTCTCATCCTCCCTCCCCTCTCTCTCATCCTGCCTTCCCTCTCTCTCTCTCATCCTCCCTCCCCCTCTCTCTCTCTTTCTCTCACACACTCATCCTCCCCTCTCTCTCTCACACACACTCTCATCCTCCCTCCACCCTCTCTCTCTCTCTCACATCCTCCCTCCCCTTTCTCATCCTGCCTTCCCTCTCTCTCACACTCATCCTCCCTCCCCCCTCTCTCTCTCTCTCTCACACTCATCCTCCCTCCTCTCTCTCACACACACTCTCATCCTCCCTCCCCTCTCTCTCTCTCACACACTCATCCTCCCTCCACCCTCTCTCTCTCTCACATCCTCCCTCCCCTCTCTCATCCTGCCTTTCCTCTCTCACACACTCTCATCCTCCCTCCCCCCTCTCTCTCTCTCTCACACACTCATCCTCCCTCCTCTCTCTCACACACTCTCATCCTCCCTCCCCTCTCTCTCTCTCACACACTCATCCTCCCTCCCCTCTCTCTCTCTCACACACTCATCCTCCCTCCCCCTCTCTCTCCATCTCACACTCTCTCTTACTCCTTTCTCTCTCTCTCACCCTCCCTCCCCACTCTCTCTCATCCTCCCTCCCCTCTCTCTATCTCTCTCTCTCTCACACACTCTCTCTCTCTCATCGTCCCTCCTCTCTCTCTCTCTCTTGCACATTCTCTCTCGCAAACACACACACACACAATCTCTCTCTCTCTCATCTTCCCTAACCCACTTTCTCTCTCACTCTCAACCTTCCTCCCTCTCTCTTTCTCTCTCTTGCACACACACACACTCTCTCTCTCATCCTCCCTCTCCCACCCTCTTTTGCACTCTCATCCTCCCTCCCCTTTATCTCTCATCCTCCCTCCCCCTCTCTTTCTCTCTCATCCTCCTCTCTTTCTCATCCTGCCCCACTCTCTCTCTCATCCTCCCCATTCTCTCTCTCACCTCACTCTCGTACTCTCATCCTCCCACCCCTCTCTCGCTCTCTGATCCTCCCTCCCCCACTCTCTATCTCCCCCACTCTCTCTTTCTGATCCTCCTTCCCCATCTCTCTCACACACTCTCTCTCTCATCCTCCCTCCCCCACTCTCTCTAGCACCCTCTCCCTCACACTCTTTCTCTCCTCTCTCGCAAACTCTCTCTTCTCTCTCTTGCACTCTCTCATCCTCCATCCCCATGCTCTTGCACACACTCTCATCCTCCCTCCCTCCTCTCTCTCTCCCTTTCACACACTCACATCCTCCCTCCCCTCTCTCTCATCCTCCCTTCCCCCTCTCTCTATCACACACACACTCTCATGCTCCCTCCCCCTCTCTCCATCTCACACTCTCTTGCTCTCACCCTCCCTCCCCTCTCTCTCTCATCCTCCCTCCCTTCTCTCTTTCACTCTCGCACTCTCTCTCTCTCATCTTCCCTCCTCTCTCTCTTTCTCTTGCACACTCTCTCTCACTCTCAACCTTCCTCCCCCTCTCTTTCTCTCATCCTCCCTCCCCCACACTCTCTCCCACCCTCTTTTGCACTCTCATCCTCCCTCCCCTCTATCTCTCTTCCCTCTCTCATACTCTCATCCTCCCTCCCCTCTCTCACACATTCCGGAGCGGGTACATTTAAATCCTCCGAATATATTTCTAAAGAAAGAAAAAAATACCAATAAACTTGCAACGAAGGAAGAATTTATTTCATTTCAAAAACGTTCAAATATTACTGAACTCAAAATTTTTATACCTTGACATGTTTGTAACAAGTTGTTCAAAGTAGTCCTGTCCTTCGTGTTCTTTGTAGAATTCCTCTGCCATCTCTCTCGTCAGATGCATCTCCTTTTGCATGGCAACTTTGAATCCAGATTCACGAATCTTCTCCAAGATAGCATCTATAAATATAACACAAAACATCTATAAATACAACACAAAACATCTATAAATATAACACAAAACATCTATAAATACAACACAAAACATCTATAAATATAACACAAAACATACTGCTGTAATAAATATAACACAAAACATACTGCTGTAATAAATATAACACAAAACATACCACTGTAAAAATTGGACGGAATCTAATTTGGTTAGGGTTATGGTGTTTAACACCACTTTCTACAATATTTCAGCTATATTGTGATGGTAAGTTTTAATGGTGAAGGAAACTGGAGTACCAGGAGAAAAGCACCAAGTCACTGACAAACTTTATCACATAATGTTGTATTGAATACACCTCACCCTGATCGAGATTCGAACTCACAACGTTAGTGGTGAAAGGCAGTGATTGGATAGGTAGTTGTAAATCCAACTACCATACAATCACGATCACAACCAGCTGCAGAATTAATTGTGGTACCTCTCTAGGTCTGCCATAGTAGTGAAATGAAACCCCAAAATGATGTGTAAATTTAATCATTTCTTTTCAGGGGTAAAGAAAGGTTTCAATAACACTTGTCATTAAGACTGAATTTTTTATTATTATTAACATTGCACCCAACCTGAAATATTATATGGTTATGTTCCGAAATAACCCAATTATCAAATTATATACAGTCAAACCTGTATTAAGAGGTCACCTTTGGGACAAAGAAAAAGTGGCCTTATAAGACAAGGTGACCTCTTAAAAGAGGTTCAATTCATATGGAATTTTATATGACAGGACAACAAAGAGGTGACCTTTTAATACAGGTGACTGCTTAATAGAGGTGACTTCATGGGCAGGTTTGACTGTACAGTGGAACCTGTGCAATCAGACACCTGAGTTTTCCGACATCCTGTGACATCCGACAAAATTTTATGGTCCCAAAGTAGTTCTGTTAACATAAATAAAACTTGAGTATTCCGACATCCTGTACAATCCGACACATTTTCCTGGTGCCTTGGTGTGTCGGATTAGACAGGTTCCACTGTATATGGAAACTGGTCTTAGGTTGTACATGTATAACAAGACGTACCTTTGTGTTGTTTGAAGGCCTCTGGTCTCACTAAGGCAAGAGTTCTTTGAAGTTTAGGTTTGCCTTCAACTGCAGGAGCTACAAAATCTGGGAAGAAGAAGGCAAGCTCCCTACAATAAAGAATATACTAAGTTAGCAAGAGTATTCTGTAAATTATAGGGAAGTTAACAAGTACTCATATACTCAGGTATTGTTTGTACATTAAAGTACTGAATATCAGAACAATACTCGACACTAAAGTAATTGTCTTCTCATTTTTACTTTTTCCCATTTCTTCATACTGATTTGAGTGAGTGTTTTTTTTGTAAACAATTTTTTTTTTAAAGTAATCACTGAAAATCAATCATTTAAATTATGCACTGGAACACTCCATTAACATAATTAAAACATACACAATGCATGCAGTAAGTTGTCATTGTCAGTGGTCATTTTATCTAATTCAAAATGCCTCATAAATTTCTCGAAAGAAGGACTTGGGTATTATTAGTTTTCAATGGATAAACCAGTTAAATATGAGCGAACACTTTTTTTTTTTACCTGGTAGCCATTTCTGCAGAGCTACTGCCATGAAGTGCATTCATGAAGTTCTGTTGTCCATGCTTGGCTCTCAAACTGAAAAAAAAACGAAAATTTAATTTAATATTTCCTTAATACAATGTATTTAGAACTTAAATTTACATGAAGACATGTGTTGCCTACCTAATTTTACTAGTAACTTAAAAATATTTGTATTACATGCATCTAGAATGATTTGCAGACTAGAGATGTGTACCTCCCTCTTTCCACTTCTTCAATTATAATTTAAAAAAATATATATTACAATTTTTTGTTAAAATTCAAATTCTTTTGGTGAATGAAAAATGTAAAATATCAGGAATAATATGTCCATGGGAAATGAATGCCCTACCCCCTCTTCAAGTAAACAGGGGCATAACTCCAGTATAAATTCAAACTTGACTTTCCTTTTATGGTTCTGTTAGTGGAACTTAAGTTATTGAGCAGAAACTAAATGAGAGATGCTTAGACATGGGTAAACCTCAATGACCCCCCCCCCCCAACACTTAGGGGCGGGAGATAATAAATTGCTTGAAAATAAATGTTTGTTTAGTGTTTCATAATTACAATTTTTGAATTTAGACATACCTTTCTGGTTTCTGTGTCTTAGCTTCCTCTACATCTGTTGGACCAATCAAATCACGGAATTCATCAATGATGTTTTCTCCTGTTTTACCCTTTGTCAAGGCTAATATATGACTAGGACCACTGGTCATGAATTTAACCAAATCTTCAAAGAAGTCCTAGAAATATACAACAATTAAATAAGTACTGTACACCTGTGATATATGCCACCCTTTGGACCAAGCTATATTTTGGTAATAAACGAGGGTGGAGAAATTTACATATAAACTACAAGATTTTTTTTTTTTAATTTATGAAGAAATGTAAAATTTGAGATTTGTTGAATTAAAGGAAAATGTAAAATTTTGAGAATTATTGAAATTCCATGAAAATGTAAGATTTTGAGAAGTATTGAATTTACAAATAAATATAAAATTTTGAGAATTATTGAAATTACTGGATACTATAAAATTTTGAGAAGTATTGAATTAACAGAATAATTAGTAAAACTTACTGAGTCTTGTAAGTGTGAGTAGAACTCTCTGACTTCATCTTCTGTCATGTTTCTCTCCTCGTGACGTAGAACCTCTATGCCATGAGCCTTGATCTGTGAATTAATAAAATAGTTGTAGGAATGAATTAGTTTGGTTTGGTTTTATGGTGCTTAATGCCACTTTCATCAATATTTCAGCTATATCATGGCAAACAGTTTTATTGGTGGAGGAAACTAGACTACTAGAGAAAACCATCGACCTGCTGCAAGTCACTAACAAACTTTATCACATAATTCTGTATTGAGTACACCTCGTCTGAGCGGGATTCAAAGTCACAACGTTTGTGGTGATATGCCCTGATTGCATAGGTAGTTGTTAATCCAACTACCTTAAAACCAAGACCATGGTGGCCTCTAAAATCCAATCGAAAAACCGTAGAAACAGGGACAAATTGACACCCCTAATCATTATCTGCTCTAAGTGACCGTTTCACCTTTAACCCTGCTTTATTCTTTTCTCTGTTAAATTTAGATTTTGAATATTTGTTTGTTTCTAAAACCTTGTATTAATGATTTTTTTTTCTTGTTTTCACTTTTTACACATCCTAAATATTTTGTTGAACCTTTTTTGTATGAATGATATACAAGATATGTTGGGTCTAAAAATAAAATAAAATAAAAAATATTTTTAATAGATTTATCATATGATGTAAATTCCCCAAATATACTTACATCTTCAAGGATTTGGTCAACTTTACCGGCCTCCACAGCGTCTGGTTTGATTAAAGCTATGGTTACCTCCTTTACTCCTTCTGTAAATAGACAAAGGTCAAACACTCTTATTCTGAACATTTTCGTGGGAGATTATTTTTCACAGATTTAGCAAATTTGAAAATTTAGCATAAATGCTACGTAGTGATGCCATTTTTTGAATTCTGTAAGTCATGAGGAACAACACATCATCAGACAATATTTCGTGCGATGTTCAATCCAATTTCTAAATAAAACAACTAGCTCTAAAGTGTTGTTATGTAATCCTTAATATAATTTGTCAACATTTCAAAATTTTTTTAAATTCAAATGCAGAGAAAAAAATGAATATTGAAGAAAAACTAATGTATGTAGATTTAATCGAAATGACGGTCCAATTAGAATTCAGAATCCAAATTCTATTTGAAAAACGTTTGATCATATCTAATCTTTCTTAAAAAAGTGAATCAAATTTCTACCTTCTGAAATATAGACATTGGATCTTGTGCTTAAGAAATTTGTAGTGTCCTTAACTGATATTACAAGTTTTGTTTCTGAAACTAATCTTTTATATAAAGACGAAAAGACATTGAAAATACTCATTTTATTATAAAAATAACTTTTTTTATTAAATCAATTTTATATTGAAATGAAATACGGGTTTTTTTTTCAGCTTCCTTGCATGCAAAATAATTTGTTTAATCATGCAAATTATAGTTGTGGTCTTTATAACATGCACTTTGTTTTATAACTTTAAGAAACAGAAGCTATCTGTGTACAGTAGTCTTATGCTGTAATTTAGTCAGATAATTTGTAAAGCTCTATGTGTCAGCATGCCTTGTCTTTGTCTTCCATATGAATTTTTGAAAAATGACACAAATACATGTATGAACTTACATATTATTTACAAAAAATATTACACATAGGTAAAATTTTGTACAATCAAATTTTAATTTGAATACAGCAAACTCTGTCTTGTGAGGTCCCTCCCACCGACAACTTTTTCACTTCAGAGGGAGAGGCCTTATCAGAGGAGAATTACTGTACTGCTGTTGTTTTTATTGTAGGAAATTAAAATTGAACAAACATTGTAGATATCATTTAAAACATGGCCAATATATTTTCTAAAAACAGAACATAATTTACCTATTTTCAAGAACGTGTGTCAAGTTCGAAGAAAAGATCAAATTCTTCTCTTTTTTCTTTTTTTATATAGTTTTTGTTTTTAAAAAGAAGGCAGTTTTTTTTAATCTGCTCATCTTCATATTACATGTATTTTAAAAAAAAATTGACAATTCAATTGAATTATTTGATAGTTAACACATGTACTTTGAATAATGTCTGTATTAAATTAAATAAACTTAAACTCATTATGAAAATATTTTTTTCTTTGAATCTCATTTTTCAAAAAAAAATTCTTTAAACATGGTAAAATTCTTGTCATATTCCCAGTAAAAACATTCACACCACAATACTTAAAAGCAGATTAACAGTCAAACAAAACTATCTGATACAAAATGCACAAATTATAGACCTTTATTTCAGAAAACTTTTAGATTTTTTTTTTAAATGAATAAAATATGAATCAACAATAAATTTAATACGCAAACTAAGATGATACTTTCTTAGAAAATATTTTCGTTATGTTGGAGGATTTTGTTTTTTAAAGATTTGTTAAAAAAAAATATTTCTATATAAAAGTTATAATAATACATAGTCATGCAGCATAAAAAGAAATACATATCATGTCATTAATAAAAATTTTAAAAACACAAGAGGCTCATATGAGCCTGTAGTGTCTCTCAACAGATACTCTATTTGGTAGTTTTTAGATATGTGGATATAAAATTTGAAATTTACTAAAAATTCTAATGTTTCATGCAAAATACAAAAAAAAAATTGTGTGATAAGGAATGTATATTGTGCTTAACCAGCAATATTTCTCAAAAGGACATATCTTATTGAAGTGGTCATCAACATTTTCAACAGAACGACCAGAAAAATATCAAAATGTGAAATATCACAGAAAACCACAGAAAAAAAGACAAACAAACGCTTACATGATTTCTGTTAATGTAAAAAAAAATATACAAAAGTAAAAATCAAAACAACATATTTTTGCAATACTTATTTTATTTTAAGCTAAATTACATACAGGTATATAGAAGAAGGGTTATAGGATATCCTGTTTAATACCACTATCAACAACATTTCAGTTATATCATGGCAGCTAGGCCTGTCGGTCATATAATTTTCAAGTACATTTTCGTACTGATGCTCCAAAATTGTCCAATTAAAATAATGTATTTATTTGACAAGAAGATCTGATTAGATGATATAATGATATGTAAGCACCTATCTATATAAACTAATCAATCTTCACTAATATGACGTCATGCAGCAATTGCTATTTATATATATCTCATTTATATATATTCAAAGGGATATATAATTATCCGCATCATCTGATAGGGAATGAATAAAGGTATTACATGAGATAATAATAGAAAAAGACTATAGCTAAATTGCATGTAGTATCCCTGTGTGAGGGAATTAAACTGACCAGGGAATCAATTAAGGTACTGCATGTGATGATTGTAGAAACAGACTATAGTTATATTAAATGTAGTCTCCCCATGTCGAGAAATGAATTAAGGTACTGAATGAAATAATTGTAGAAACAGACTATAGTTATATTACATGTAGTCTCCCCATGTGACGGATAAAAAAATTATCAGGAATTATGGTACTGCATGAGATGACTGTAGAAACAGACTATAGTTATATTACATGTAGTACCCTAATGTGACGGATGAAAAAATGATTGGGAATTAAGGTACTGCATGAGATGATTTTAGAAATAGACTATATTTATATTATACATAAGTATCCCTGTCTGAGGGAAATCAAATGAATTCTTCGCATTACAAACAAAAGTATTTCCTATTCAAGTTTTAATGACATGATATGTATTCAAAGCAGAGGGAGACATTATTGTCATGTATAACCTGTATCTAGTGGGTCACCATAATTAACGATTTCTCCTTTAAATCGTAACTGATTTTCTGTAAAATAAGGTTTCACTTGTTTTAGATGGTTATCTTAAAACAATAAATAATAAAGATAAAAACAAAATTCTGATATATGAGCAAAAAAAAGAATAATCATACAAGGATAGAAATCAAATGATGTATACTTTGTAAGGTAAATTAGTACCATGTGAGCCTCGTCAAACATACATAGACCTTAGGTACCCTGTAAATATTAAAGCTTCAATTTAAATAGAGTTCTTGTGTGTGATTTTGTTTTGGTGGTTAATGCCACTTTCAACAATATTTCAGTTATACCATGGCGGTCAGTTTTAATTGGTGGAGGAAACTTGAGTACCCGGAGGAACTACTGACCTGTCTGTCATATATAAAAGTTCATCTGAATATGACCTCTTATCCGGTTCTGTCAGATGTTAGGGGGAGGAGTGTAGCATACTATAACAGCCCACTTTAATCAGCCTGTTTTCCAGGTAAAGGTCTATCTATGTTTGACGATACTCATCACAAACCAAAAAGTATTAATTATGAATATAAGTACGACAATTCTGCATGACTGCAAATAATTTTAAATATCGACTAAAAAAAATCTCATATTTGTACCAAAACATAAAGCACAGTCTACCCGTACCTGCTCTTCTTCTGGTATATAACCCTCCTAGTAAGGTGTAATTTAAAAATAGAAGTTAAACGATGATATCACATATTACTGTGGCATTATGGGTAATAAAACAAGCAATAAACTCATAGATGCTCATCCATTATTTTAAATGTGAAATAAATACAGTCAAGCCTGCTTTAAAGGGCACCTCTACATAACAAATCACTGTCTATAAACGACAATCTTTTATTTCCAAAAATTAATAGTGCATGTAATTTTAACCTGTATATAAAGGGCAAAAAATTGCTTATAAAGGCCACAATTTTAGGTTCAATTGAGTGGCCGTTATATACAGGTTTGACTGTATAGAATAATGGCAGTTGTAAAGATCGAGACTGATATTATCGCTAGCATCGCAGCGAGTTTGAAGATCGAGCTCTGATACTAGAGATATATGTATGTTAAGACCTTTAAAACTGGAGTCACTGTTTTTAGCTGTAAGGTCATAATGTATGTGACATCACTGTGAATGATAATTTTCAGTAATCAGTCAGTTTTTTTATATTGACAATATGACTCTGGAAAATCGAAGCAAAAATGTCAAAATTACCGTTAAAACCAAGGATGACAACTCTCAATTGTCCATGAAATTTTTGATAACTGACTTGGGATATTTTTGTCATTTAAAAAAGAGGAACAAAATGCTGACACTATTTGCTTTTTAAATGATAACTGAACGTGGATGAAAATCTATGAATTAATTCATTCATACTGTCTGTGTTCACCCAACTCTGATGGCATAAAATTAAAGATTCATAACCCTTACTTTAGAAAACAGCATTTATATTTAAATGATTTTTTTATGTAATGATGTCATCATGAAGAAAATAGTGAACACAAACAATGATTTGAACAAATACCAAAAAGTGTTGATTTATGAAAACAATAGAACTTTTGCACATTCCCAGATTTGATTCTAAAATTATACATCTTTCTGTAGGAGTTGTTTCCCTTTTACAATGGGGAAAATGGTACCACTTCTATCAATAGTAATTATGGAAAGGATAAATAATATTATTATAATTTTCCTATAATTTGTAGATATTTGAACCTTTTAAAAAAATCAGAGGATAATTTAATAGCAACTAGAAAATTTACCAGCTGTTACAACATTAAAATTTTGAACAGATTATGGAAAAAAATATGTGTTATATACCATCAAGGGAACTAATTCCTATAAAAACGTATAATTTTAGAATCAAGTCAGAAATGTACAAATGCTCTATTATAATACAAACAACAGAAAAAATATTTGGTTCACATCAAAATCAGTTCACATCAAAATCAGTGTGCAGTTGTAAGCCTTATCCACAGGGGTGCAGTATGGTATTGATGTAGTGTTAAACTGTTTAAAATCTCATCTCACACTACCTCTCCTTACTGATATGTGTTGCAGTGTGAGATCTGAAGAAATCCCATTACAGGTCGCATGAGAGTTACCTTATGTCATGATCTTTATCATCCAATGAAAATGGTGACTATGACAGTGTTAGAATTCAAAATTAAACTGCTTTGTTTGTTATGAATAATCCAATTGGTAGAAAAATGTCATAACGCATATTTATTATATCATTAAATATTCATGACATAGGGTCACTCGCAATATGACCTGTAATTTGTTTCTTCAGACATCTCACGACGCGACCTAATAAAGGGTCAGGGAGCAAGTGAAAGACGTGATTTTAATCAGATTGATGTTGTGCACAAAACCCTGAAACTTGAACATTATATGAATGGATGAAATTGGAAGGAGATAACAGATTACTATGGAAACAAGATTTAGTCTCAAGGTCAAGCTTGAGGTCAAAGACCAAAAACAAGATTTAGTGTCAAGGTTAAGGTCAAAGGCCAAAAGGACTGAACACAATAGGTATTTAATTTACACATACGCTCTTGTTCTGAAACAAATACAAGTTCAACATCATTAAAAGAAATTTTATAGAACTAGAACTATGCTACTGTGAATTCATTATTATTCGTGGGGTACCAATTTTCGTGGATTTCGTGGGAACAGGCAAACCACGAATTTAAGTATCAAACGTACTGCAATTTTCAGTTGACTTGATACTAAAGAAATGGCGAAACCATGAAATTAAATATCCTCGAAACCTCATACTTTTCTACATCCATGAAAATTGGTACCCACGAAAATAAATGAATCCACAGTATTTTAAATTCCACAGGGACCATGATATATATCAGATGTGTCCCCCTTTATAGGATCCCTCTTTGAGATAACTATCAAATGTGTCTTTGCCATTTAGGCAGCTTTATGAAATATGATATAAGAAACTCTCATTGAAATGATGATACAGATGTGATTTCAGAAGGGTTCATCTTTTCAATTTGTAAGAATGATAATCAGTGCTTAAAGATTATTTAAAAAATCAAATTTTTAAATTCTTTAAGCATGTAGTATGTAAAATATAACATTAACCAAAGGTTGCCTTTTAAACAAATTTAACATTTGTTTCTAATTAATTAATTTGTAATTTAATCATTAGTAATTTAATAAGTAGGGAATGGAGATATGACGAAAATGTATTTATTTTTATATCATTAACTAAAACATTAAATGTATTAAGTATGGGACATCTTCTGTAGCCAAGGGTTATAATCAACCTCCCTTTCTGACGAAGATGAACATTGATAATTTTTGGTAGTTGGGTGGGTAGCTAATCAGTAAACAAACAATCAGCTTTTAATGGTTTGGCCCTTAGGCTTTCGGTAAGTCCTACAAATTTTGATGAAAACTATAAAAAAAATATGATAAAATATAATCATGAAAAAATATTTGCAAAAAACATCTTACAAAGCTGTGATTGCAATATACTGAGGACATGTTGTCCAAATGATAAAGAAAATGTAAATAACCTTGATGATTTAATATGAGTGAAACTAAATGTTGTGGGGTCATAGACCAATCTCTATTTTACATAGACCTCACGGTACTTTATATACAAGATTTTGAAAATTTTACATAGACCAGCTTGATTTTACAAAGACATTGTCTATAGGTCTAAGGCTAATTTCAGACCATCTTGATTTTATATAGACATTGTCTATAGGTCCAAGGTTAATTTCAGACCAGCTTGATTTAGGAAAAAAAATAACTGAAATCAATGAAAAATAGCTGAAACCATTTACACCCCTTTCAAAATGGACATTTTTGACTTGTTCTGACCGTGTGCAGTAACTTTCGGAAAACAATTTACAGCGGAAAATAGCTGAATTCAGTTAAATAACTGAAAAAGAATCATCCCTGGCAATATATTGGTGACGTGTTGTCCATGGCAATATATTGGTGACGTGTTGTCCATGGCAATATATATTGGTGACGTGTTGTCCATGGCAATATATTGGTAACGTGTTGTCCATGGCAATATATTGGTGACGTGTTGTCCAAATGAGATAAAGACAATGTAAACAACCTCTATGATAAGAGGTATGTAGGTTAGATACGTACCTTCTTCCTCCTCCTCATCCTGTTTGTCAGCCTCCTTCTCTTTAGCCTCCAGTTCGGCAATAAATGGATCCTTGATCTAAATAATAAAAATATGGAGTTTATATATATATACAGACCTGATTTTACGAGGACAACAAAAAAGCGGAAATCGGTAATCGGAAGTATTGAATATACTATAAAAAAGGAATCGCAACGGTAAAATCCGGAATAAAAAAAGCGGAATTCCACTTTAAAGTGGACGAAAATCAGGTCTGTATATAGTAACAGTCCTCACAATGAGCACCGGTCCTCCAGTAGCCCAAAATATGGAGTTTATATATAGAGATGCCTCCATCTCAGCAATAAATGGACCCTTTATCTAAATAATAAAAATATGATTGATTGATTTATTGTGCTTTAATGCCACATTCAGCAATATCTCAGCTATATCATGGCGACCAGTTTTAGTGGTGAAAGAAGCCAGAGTATCCGGAGAGAACCACAGACCATGGGCAAGCAACTGGTAAACTTTAGTCGAGTGCACCCTTATTTGTAATTTACAAAGTCGGGTGCGAACCAATGCCATATTGGTGATAGGCTAGTATCCCAGGCCTCTTAAAAATTAAGTTAATATATAGTGACAGTCGTCACGATATGCACCGGTCCTCCATTAGCCCAAGACAAGTAAAACGTGTGGACAGGTAAATTTTTCAGTTTTTATATAGAACTAAATAAAAAAATTAATTCAATAATTTGCTTTTGACCAGTAAATTCAAATTTGCATTTCGAGGACTGTAGTGATGGGCCTTATATGCAGACATCATCAAGTTATTACTGCAAAAAAGGGCTCAGCTGGGAATTATACCATCTCAAGTACGCAAAAAGACAAAGAACAAACCAAACGTAACCATACGATCACGACCATGATGGCCCCTTATAGTGATGGGCCTTAGATAGACATAATCAATTTATTAGTGCAAATAAGGGCTTAGCTGGGAATTATACCATCTCAAGTACGTAAAAAGTCTTGATACAAAGAACAAATGTACCTCGGATGTCGTGTAATTTTGCACACACTTTTCTGGATATTACATGACAGGTTTTGCATTGCTGCACGAAGTCAAGTCAGAATTTCTCATTTTATGTATGAGATCTCGAAGTAAGATGGTGAAACATAAAAGTGGAGTTATGAACAATGAATATTCATTCAATTTAAGGATGCAAATATGAATATGCAAAGTTAATTAGTGTTAAAAAATAAAACAACTGAAACCATCTACACCCCCTTTCAAACAGATCATTTTTGAGCTATTCTGACAGTTTCCTACAAGTTTCAGATTTTTTTTTCAAAGCTGAAATCAGTCAAAATCTCAGTGTAAAAAAGTATGGAAGTAGAAAAAATATTTAAGAAACGATTTATATCAGTTATACAACTCTGTAGCTCTATAGCCACTAAAAACAAAACAACAACTAAGGGGTTAGGGTGCTTAATGCCACTTCCAACAATATTTCGGCTATATCATGGCAGTCAGTTTTATTGGTGGAGGAAACCGGAGTATCAGGAGAAAACCATCAACCTGCCACAACTTACTGACACTTTATCACATAATGTTGCATCAAGTACACCTCGCCTAAGCGGGATTCGAACTCACAACGTTAGTGGCGATAGACACTGATTGCACAGGTAGTTATAAATCCAACTACTATAAGATCATGACCACGATGGCCAAAAGAGCTACAGTTCAGCAGCTATCTATGAAGAACACATCTTAATACCTCTTTTCTCTCAGAACTCCCGTCCATGACCTTGTGTTCTTGTTTAAGCTGTTCTGTGATTGTTCTGAGTATTTTTGGAGAGTTAGCTCCCCTAACAACACCAACAAGACATCCTCCCTGTGTAAAGTAGAGCAAAAATCAATTTAAAAAAAAAAACTAAATAATGAATATTACCAAAATTATGTGTAGTGTTCTAAATTTTGACATCTTTTAAGTAACAAATATTCCAGGAAATACTGAGGTAAATTTGCATATACATTGTATTTGATTTTTCAAAGATTAATAATAGTACCGGTACTTGTGAAAAAAAATAGAGAATTTCTTGAAATTGTATGCTTAATATCATTTGAGGATTAGGGTTATGGTGTTTAACACCACATTCAACAATATTTCAGTTATATCGTGGTGGTCAGCTTTATTGGTTGAGGAAACCAGAGTATTCATAGAAAACCACAGACCTGTCGCAAGTCACTGACAAAATTTATCACATAATGTTGTATCGAGTACAGCTCGCCATTAGCAGGATTCCAACTCACAACATTAGTGGTGATAGGCACTGATTGAACAGGTAGTTGTAAATCCAAACTACCAGGGTTTGAAATAACCGGATGCCTGATTGCCCGTGCCGTGCTAAATTTGACACGGGCAAGTAAGATTTTAAAGGCAGCAGTTCGTTGGGCAAGTAAAAAATCCTAGATACATTCAAAGTACAGATTCCTGACCACAGTTTGAAACAAGAAAGAGCTGTAGTTCGCGAATTTTGAAAGATCAACGAGAAAAGTTTGATGATTTTCCTAACAGATGTTGATTATAGTATCTATAGTTTCTGATACGGATCAGTCTAAATTCTGGATTGCTTTCAGGTCATAACAAGTCGGCCTTAAAAATGATACGTGGTAAAATCGGATATACCAAGCTTACGAAACTCAAAATACATAATTTATTTCTTGCTAGGTTGTTCCATGGGATATAAAATCGAAATGATTAATATTATGTTATCATAATCATTTTAAGACCTATTTCCGCATTGTTTTTTAATTAGGAACGAGTTCCATATGGGGTGAAAAACTAGTCAATAATCAATCATGGCTACAAACATGCAGCAATACAAACAATATCTAAAGCAGGATATGATTCAAAGGTCAAATAACATGTCAAAGAAAAAATATGTCTGACATTTATACATTGAAGAGGTGACAATATGTCATATTTCATGAATAAAGTAAAATAGTTTGCCTACCTACCTACCCAGTCAAAAAATGGTGGGCCAGACAAGGGCAAACAAACATATTTTTAAGCTTGGTCTTAGATACAAATTTTTCATTAATATTTCAGATTTTCAAACACAGCAACACACTACAATTATGGTGTAATAATTGGAGAAACCTGAAGAACTTTAACACAACACCCCAAAATTTTTTTTGCAAAAATTTTCAGTATATTTTTCAATTATAAAAGTGGACTTTTGAAACTTTAATTTAGGTGTCTGGAAAAGCCTAGAATGCAGGATCTTTAATCATTTACCCCAGAGATTATGGCGGCCTAGAGCGGCCTCAGACCCCCTGCCGTAGTTGGCACCTCGCAAGCCAGGTGCGCAAGCCCCTCTGCGGCTTCCTGGACAAGTTCCTATCATAATGAGCAAGTCAATTTGTTTTCTTACTTGCCCTTTGGGCACCTGCCTTTAAAAACTTAATTCAAACCCTGACTACCATACAATCATGAACACAAGAGCCCCTGACATCTTTTATGTAACAAATATTCCACGATATATTCAAGTAAACTTGCATAAAGATTGAAAATAGCACATGTAACGGTACTTGTAATAAATATGGAGATTTTCTTGATTATGCATATTATCATTTAAAATTACTATGACTAGTCAGTGAAACCTGTCTAAACTGCACACTGGATATACTGGATTTTATTTTATTTGATTTTTGGTGTTTTAACGCCCCTTTCAGCTATATCATGGCGACCAGTTTTAGTGGTGGAGGAAGCCGGAGTACCCGGAGAGAACCACCGACCCTGGGCAAGCAACTGGTAAACTTTATCACTTGCGGCTATGAGTCGAGTGCACCATTTTTTGTAATTTACAAAACTGGGCACGAACCCATACCGTATTGGTGATAGGCTTGTATGAGTTGTTAGATCAGCCACCCGGGCCCCTTGAATAAACTGGAATCCTGTATAAATCAAACTTTTAATAAAGTCCTAATGTAGGATATATATGTTTATTTAACCTGTCTAAACAGAACACCTGTCCATTCCAAACACAGATGTTTTTGAACACCGACTTCAGCAATTAATTTGGCCATATGTTTTTCTTGATCTTTTTTGTTGCCGTTGGTGACAATCAGCGAAATCAGTGCAAGAGATATTTACAATAGTCCTTAATAACACTGACACAACAGTATCTTGATTCACAACAAAATAGGGGGAAATAACTCATCCTAGACTATACAACAATTGTTAAAGAAATAGGGGGAAATAACTCATCCTAGACTATACAACAATTGTTAAA
>MJUT01064003.1:868602-889601 GCA_002080005.1 Gigantidas platifrons
ACTATACAACAATTGTTAAAGAAATAGGGGGAAATAACTCATCCTAGACTATACAACAATTGTTAAAGAAATAGGGGGAAATAACTCATCCTAGACTATACAACAATTGTTAAAGAAATAGGGGGAAATAACTCATCCTAGACTATACAACAATTGTTAAAGAAATAGGGGGAAATAACTCATCCTAGACTATACAACAATTGTTAAAGAAATAGGGGCAAATAACTCATCCTAGACTATACAACAATTGTTAAAGAAATAGGGGGAAATAGCTCATCCTAGACTATACAACAATTGTTAAAGAAATAGGGGGAAATAACTCATCCTAGACTATACGACAATTGGTAAAGAAATAGGGGGAAATAACTCATCCTAGACTATACAACAATTGTTAAAGAAATAGGGGGAAATAACTCATCCTAGACTATACAACAATTATTAAAGAACTGGAGTCAATACTAAATCACTCTTGATCAACTCACTGGGTGCCCCTTTTATCAATAATGGAATGCTCTACCCTTTGCTGGCACCCTGCCCCTTTCAAATTCCAGCTGGAGCCTTGAGCACGGTCAATATTTACCACTGCTATACTTACAGCATAAAACAAAAAACATGGTTCACAATGACCTCTGTATTTTTCTAAAGCATCAATTGTATCTGCTTTAGCCTAAAAAAAAACAATATGTCAAAATATATTTGTTTTAATAAAAAAAATGTTTAATCAAAACACAAATCTTATTGGAACTTGATGATTTATAAAATTAAGAAAAAATCAAAAATATATAGGAATTTCTGCCCTTTTATATTACTTTGCATTTAAATAAGTATAAAAAGTTATACCTAAATTGAAAAAGTTAAAGATTATCTTCTATATATTTTGTTGTTTAATCATAGCAAAATAAATAAATATATTTAAAAAGGCACTTAATTTCTTTAAAATAAAATAGAAATTAAAGATAATATTCTAGCTATACAATAAATACAATATTTTTTTCATCCAATAGTTATAATAACATATGCTAATCTATCACACTATAGACCCTTTCATGATAACTGCGATACTGTATTCATCAGGGACATTTGTGAGTGGTAATAATACCCTTTCCCGTAAAATGATGTCGTAGAACAATTAAATGTGTTTATGACATCATGATTTTTCTGCAAAATCGTCATTTTTCCAAGAACAAATGTCCTGGACGAATGTAGGACTGCAATTATCATGAAAGAGTCCATTCTGGTTATCTAGCTATATTTAGCAATACTGATATTCAACAATATTTAATCAATTAAAATTAACTGTGGCATCTAAAAAACAGCTGATCTTCAGATGAATGGGTTTAATCTGAAAACGTTTACTCATAAAATTTATTTCACAATTTAACTTTCTGGTGAAGAAACCAGAGGACATGGAGAAAATCACTTATCCGTCGGAAGTCACTAACAAACTTTATCACATAATGTTGTATAGGGTACACCTTGCCATGAGTGGGATTCTAACTCACAACATTAGTGGTGATAGGCACTGATTGCATAGGTAGTTGTAAATCCAACTACCATACGATCACGACCACAACAGCCTGTTTTTTTTTAAATAGAAATAAAAAAGGTATTTACTGGGACAAGTGTACTTAAATTCAAGATATCTACAGAACAACGATAAATTAAACCAGTGGGGGGAGGGGGGGACGGACTTAAATAAAAATATGTTTTTGCGTTAAAATCTTGTAATGGTTGTCCCCTCCAGGATAAATTTGCACAGATAACTTGGATACCAGCATGTGAATAATTTGAACTAAGATATTAGGTCTCTTCAGGTTCAAAACAAAGAGTTTTGACAATCTTTTATAAATATATTTCATACATATAGTACAACATTTATTAGAACTTAAAGCAACCTAAACTATGATGCAATTATCATCTTATGAGACAGAGATAGATGTTTGGTGCAAAAATTATATTAGATACAAATGTGCAGAAAAAAAAACATCAGAGTTTCCATAAAATTTTAATCTATGTTAGAGAAAAATTAATGTTGCCAAATCTATCTTAATAAAATAAGTAAAAAATTGGAGAGTCCCTTACACAAATGTTCAGGGTTCACTTAGACGAGTTGCAAGTATTTCTGCAGTTTTGTCAAATATCAAACTTTACTGAGATCATATCTCCTTCAAAGTTAAAATACTACTGGAAACTCATCAGTTTTCCTGAAAATCTTGTGTGCATTTTACAAATCTGATCCTAATCTAATCAATTCAGCATTTTAAGAAACTCATAGAATGTTAGATCTTGTCATTGACAAAATTATAAAATTAGCAACAACAAAAAAGAGGCTCTGATAAATAGACTAAAAGACTCTAAACTAGTTTTCTACTAAGAAATATCTCAGACTCTGATAAATAGACTACAGACTCTATATACTACTCAGAAATATGCCATCTCAAACCATCTATAAAAAAGTTTTTTAAAAACTAAGCTACAGCTTTTTTCTTCGTGACAAAAGAGTCACAGACTTACGGTCGCAAACCTAAGAAGATCATCACCAAGCTCATTTTTTAATCTACGTAGATTAGCTATCATACCCGTACACGATCCACACCATTCCTGATATACATCTACGACTGAAGTTCAATAAAAATAACTTTTAATGTCAAGGTCATAAGGTTCATGACCTTAAACCACATGTGCAGCTGGAGTTAAGGGACTTTGCTAGCTGTAGATATATGTCTTCACAAGGTAACCTTGAATCTTGCTTGTCACTTTGAAATTTTGAAATACATGTAGTCAAACCTGCCTTAAAGGGCACCTCTATATAAAACAAATCACTGTCTATAAAGGACAGTCTAATTGTTCCCATTAATGAATAGTGCATACAATTTTAACCTATATAAAAAGGACAACTGCTCATACAGGCCACATTTTCAGGTTCCCCTGAGTGGTCTTTAAATACAGGTGTGACTGTACATATTTCGAAGATATATTTGAACCCCCCCCCCCCCCATCCTGATCTTGCTTTCAACATATATCTACAACAGTCTTACAAGTTAAAAAGCTGATCACTTCAGAACTAATGATAAAATATTCACTTTCTGATTACCGGTTATAATCTGTTATGGAAAGAAATTCATTTTTTTCCTTCACTGATCTAAAAGGGCAATCGAAAAAAAGATTTTTAATTTATCCAGTTATAATTTTGTTTTTACGGCAAGCAATTTTAATAACATTCTGAAGCGATCAAGTAACTTGGGACGGGAGTTGCTGAAATAAAAATTGTTATTAAAAACATAAATCATCTTGTTCTTTTACCAATGGAGCCATTTTCTTGAGATCAAAATGATTGTTTTTAAACAAAATTACTTGTTTCAAGAAAAATATGCTTTGACAGGTCAAAAAGGTCAACTGCAGATGTTTATAAAAATAATAATTCTATTGTAAGGTACATGTAGTATAGAGACTTTCAGGAAAAGAACAAGAAAATTCAAGGTGTAAAAATCATCAGCACACCACCTGTGAGTAACAAAGCCAAATAAACAAGCTATGTTATGATATGAATTCCATGAAGAATTTTAAGATTTTTTTTTTGTCGTAAAAATATCTTAAATTTCTTCAGAAGTCATAAAATTCCATTCATTCTGTTATAAATCAAACAAAAACAACCACATTCCTCCGTTGAACTTTGAACTTACTGTAACAAATTTTAACAATGGATCTCCTACTTCATTTTTCATTTTTTTAAAGTTGCTGAGCATTCCTCTACACGGTCCACACCATTCTTGATACACATCAATGACTACAGATATATCAACAAATTTTAATGCTTACTTCAACTGAGTGTGTGAGTGATTGTTGTTTAACGCCAACTCATCAATATTTGAGCCATATCATGGCGAGAACAAGTTAATTTTCAATGAGATGATGATGTACTAGATGAACATGCTGAGTTGGATTTCTATAGTGAAACAACAGTCCAATGGTAGACTGTCGCTTCACTCAGACACATTATCTTGATTCAGACCAACCAGTTCTTGCTCTTTCTCTTTCATGCTGCATGCTTAGCAGATAAGCAACATATGCCAATCTTATAATATTTGGTTTGACCCGATCTGGGCTCGAACCCACGATCTACCACACTCCAGGCGAGCATGCTAACCATTAAACCACCAATACCGGTTACTTCAATTGAAGATGAAAGTTTAAAGGTCAAAAGTTCACCAATGAACAATGTAAACTTTGCTTTTACTCACAAATAGAAGTATCCCCTGGGAAATCTGAGTGACTAAGCTGAGTCAACTTTTTTTCTACAACTATTACTAGTCATTTTAATACTTTGTTTGTATTCTAAAGTATCAGGAGAAGTGAAACCTGTCTAAAAAGACCACTCCTGGGATGACCAATCATTTTGTCTGGAATAGACAGGTGTTCTGATTAGACAGGATAAATGACCAACGGTTGTCTGTCATTGGGACTATCTTTGATATTAATTTTACCCAGAATTCTATTCTGTTCAAGGTACAGTTTATTGTAGCGCTTCAACCAATGGTTGACCATGATCGTTTCTTCTCTGTCACTCAAAATTCAGAGTCCAGATTTAAAAAAATCTTGTATTTATATCTAAATTTCCCCCTTGCTATATTGTCACCTTCGCTTATTGCCAAAATATAGCTTGGTCCAAAATGTGACAGTATAACCAGGATGCACTGTAGATTGCATTACAACACAATTAGATATTTTTTCTGACTTGCATAGATTCAGTGTAGAAGGAACCGGAGAGCCAGAGTTACCAGATAAAACCACCAAGCACCAGTAAGTACTGGCAACAAGTAAACTAGTTCATTGTTTCATGGGGGAAGGGGATAAACCTATACCATTGGTAAAAGGTATATAGACAATAGATTGTTTCAGCTACTATACAACCACACATCATAATGATATTAAAAGAATCCTGGAATACAAATCAATCTCTCTCTGGACACATAATCATATTACATGTATTTTATGTGATCTTGACATCTGAAAAATAACTTAGTTGTTATGGAAACAAAAACATTTTCATGTTTTCTTCAATATATCAAATTAAATGCAAGAAATGTCAAAAATGTTGGGTTTTTTTCAATACGATTTATTTTTGTTCTCAGTTATAAACTATTCAGTTTTCATTTTGAAATTATGTATATCCGAAGTTGGTCGCAAATTGATGGTTGGTTTATGGTGTTTAATGCCACATTCAACAATATTTCAGTTATATCGTGGCGGTCAGTTTTATTGGTGGAGGAAACCTGGAGAAAACCACCGACCTGTTGCAAGACACTGACAAAATTTAACACATAAAGTTCTGTTGCAAGACACTGACAAAATTTAACACATAAAGTTGTAGCGAGTACACCATGCCATGAACGAGGTTTGAACTCACAACTTTAGTGGTGATAGGCACTGATTGCACAGGTAGTTGTAAATCAAACTACCATACGATCACGATCATGATGGCCCCTGATTGCAAATGAAAGAAACAATTTTTGTATATTTCTGAAATCGTACCATTAAGACCCTCTTTGGACATGAGTTCTTCCCATTCTTCCTGCGACTCAACCTGCATCTGCAGTTGTATCTCTGCCTTTCTTCTTCCAGCCATACCTTTTTCTTTTTTTTTCTTATCGTCTGCCTAAAATACATATTTTAACTTGACGTAAACATCCACGTTTTATTTTTTAGTAAAAACACTATTTTATTCAACCACATATGTGTACACAACTGTACGAATCGCTGATCTTAATTTGTTGTTGCAGTTTCCATTATTTGGAATTAAACAATTACAATATTTCAGATTGCCTTTGATTGTTTTCATCTTGTCATAAGCTCATATTGTGGAAAGAAAAATTAAAATATTAATTAATTTTCTTATAGATTAATAAAATTTAAAAAGCATATTGAAATTGTTTATTAATAAGAAGAATGCTTTATTTAAAAATCATGTCAATAGGACGACAATTGTTTTCTTTCTAAAATGAATCTTAAATTTTGTAAAAAAAAACAAAAAAAAACCCACGTATTTCTATAATTTATAAAGTTTTAGCAATACCGATTACAAAAAGCACTTTCTGAATTTTCAGTTTTATAAATACTCACCCAAACAGCTGGACAACAATTTTTCATAAAAAAAAAAAAAATGATGGCAAGTATTTCTCACATTTGATCATACCTGTATACTCAAATGTATTTTTCGAAACAGATGATGTTGTGCAATCACAACACATAGTTCTTAAAATTGACCATTTGAACTTTCTGGATTTGATTATAAAACTATACTTTTTAGATGCTTTATAAAGGAGTTATTTCCCTTAATTAGTCCAAAATATTTTTCTTTTCCAGAGCAATGTAAAAGACAAAGAGTTTGAGTAAAATTTCATAAAATTCATTCCTAACGATGAGCACAGGTCCTCCGGCCAAAGACCAGTAAAACTTTGTTCGGACCAGTAAATTTTTCAGTTCTTTAAAAGAACTATATAAAAATAAATTCAAGGATGTGACTGGGACCAGTAAATTCAAATTTTTATTACAAGGACTGAAAATTTGTACCGAGAAATTTGAACCTTGTAAAAAAAAATCAGAGGATAATTTCGTAGCAAATAACAAAATTCACAGGTTACAACATTTAAATTTTGAAGAGATTATGGGGCAAATATATGTTATTTTCATTTACCTATGCATGGAAGCAACATTTTAGAATGCATTAAAGGGAAGCAACTCCTACAAAAAAACGTCAATAAAAAATACAATTTTATAATCAAGTCATAAATGTGCAAATGGTCTAGTGTGCACATACACATAAAAATAAATACACAAACAATTCATGCCTTTGATGTCGTGTTCGTGCTTTTTAAAGAATGTAAAAGAAAGTGAGTGCATTACAAATGTACAGTTGTACAATTGTTGAAATTTTTTTTTTTTTTTGACAATTGATTTCAATATATAAATTTTCTGTAAATAGCCATAAAAACAGTTTTTTTTTTTAATTTGAAACCATTTAAAACATATATTTAATTGAATATTGAGAAATATATTCATAAGATATAAAAAAAATAATATATATATATATATATACTTATTTCAAAAGACATGACATGCAATTCATATGAACTAAACACAGTGTGACATGTTATCTTGACAATTTGAAATTACCAGATCATGCAATGGCACAATCACAGGATTCCATTCCTAATTTTTGACATGAACATCTCTCTCAACCACTCCCCTACATTTTTGCATATCAGAATAAACATTAATAATTTATTTTAACCATTAACCTTTAACACCAACATACCTTCCTGTTCCATAAAAAAGGTGGTTTTTTTAATCCCATTTTAGAAATTTGAAAGGTAAGAAACATTTTGGGTTGAATCATTGCTTTTGAGAAATAAAATGTATAACACCTCCCTCTCTTAAATAATTCTAAACCAAATTGTCAAGATATAGAAAATATGACTGATAGTCAGTCTGACAATATTTACCATTTTATTTCCTCACAAGACACAACAAGCTTTAGTAAGAAAAAGACAAATACAGACAATCATATTACTTCAATAAAAACACACAGATATATATGTATATCTTTTCCTCTCATAGTGAAGCATTTGTATATGTTGATAATGTTTGTAATTTGTAATTCAAACAAATCTCTGTAATTATCCAACAAATTTTTTATGATTACCAGTAAATAATCATATTTGGTGAATAATATTTAACTTAAATCAAATATTTAATGGCAAAGTCGAAATAAAATTACATGTACATGAAAATTATATAAGTAAAAGAAACTATATTTATTTCCGCATTTAACGCTTTTCATGAAAATCGAGAAGGAAATAACTTGCCAAGAATTTTGGAAAAAAAATAATGGTTTTATATGAAATACATAGTGATATTTTAGTGCAAAAAGATTTTTCACCAGTAACTCCAGGTTTCCAATCAGTAACAAAATATTTTACCATTATCTTGGTGCAATGTACACTACATAACTGATGTCAATTTTGAAATATGTCCATTTCAGATGGAAGTGTAATAATTAGACCGTCAATCAATCAAGGTAATGTTTCATTCTTATTTGTTTAGGATTAGACAATACATTTACAAAACAACTTCATCAATATTTATTCAGGGCCAGGATTCTTGTTACACTACATTAATAACAATCCTTCATTCTGATCAAATGATAATTTGTTCAGATTTTAAAAAATCATCATTTTCTAGAATAAATCTATAATTTCATCATGATGTAAATATATAACATATTATGTAAATGGAAAGTACAGTCAAATCTGTCTGATGGGACAGTCCAAGGTAGTCCTCACGATGAGCACCAGTCCTCCAGCCAAAGGCCAGTAAAATTTCATTTGGACTCGTAAATTTTTTTTTAGTTTTTATATGGAATAAATTCAAGAATTTGATTCGGACCAGTAAATTCAAATTTCCATTTCGAGGACTTCCAAGGCCCAAGGGAACATTGAAATAGGGTTACCCAAGACAGGTGGTTGCTAATTACAGGTTTAATTAATATTAAATACACTGTGAAGGGTAGGTTAAATTAAGTTCACAAAATACAAGTTATTGCTTAATAGAGGTGGTCACTAAAGAAGGTTTAAATGTAAGCAGTCTGTGTTGTCTTGATCTGTAGTCCTGGTGTACTGTGTAATCTAGTTTATATAGGTATATAGCTCATTGGTTTTTTTATATAACGTAGAAATTAGCGTCCACAGCAAGGTATTTTTTGTGGACAAAAAACAATCTACTCTTAATTAAAGTATACTTTTTATTTTGGTTACATTATTTATAGATAACCATATCAATGACCAAGTGAGAAATTTGCAACTGAGCAGATCTAATTTTAATTAGATTGGATAGATTTAAATTTTACTTGGAAGAAATGTGTCTACTGCCTGGTAACCATATCTTGCAAATATGTGTGAATCGTATTATTGTACACAAACTTCCAAGCACTTTTTTGACAGTGGAGAGATAATATAATAATTAACTTCTTTTAATATTTACTTAAATACTGTGAAATATCATCGAAGAGGCTGAGCATCAACTAACGACAAATATAATACTGGTACATTTTGTAATAAAAATTTAAGGCATGATTGTAGTAGTAGGTCAAGGAGATTTCTCACAAATTCATTGATTTGAAATTACCATCAACTGGAACACACACATTGAAAACATAACCAAAAATACCAACTCGAATGTTTGGGACCCATTTATCAACGTTAACATCCAGAAAGATGATCAGGCCGGTTTGTAATGAACGATTATCGACAAACAAGTAGCGTAACAACTACGCTAAAAACTTGACAGTGGCAACCATTCGCCGAGAGAAGGACAAGATGTAAAGCTGTAATGATGTATAGAATATTAAATGGCCTCATAGCAATACCACCGCTTGAGCTGCATACTACATCATCCGTAGTTAGAAGAGGTCACATAGCCCAATTCCTTGTCCCATATGCCAAAAACTTCAACCTACAGGCATTCCTTCTTCCCAGACAGTATAAGGATATGGAACAGCCTTCCACAAATATTGGTGGATAGTACCTCCTTACATGCTTTCAAACAGATGGTACTGAGCTGCAGTATCCCATAATCGCACAATCATACTGTTTTTAACTTGTGCCTGTAAATATTTTTTGCACCAGCATGGGCAATAGTGCGATAATACTCAATTAGAGGACTGCATTGTATTGGAAGAAGAAGATTCCAAGAATTTGATAGATTGACCACATCTTCATAATTTATACCAAAAATTTCTCCATCTACACCAAAAGATATGTAGATTTTAGTTTTTTTCTAATAGTAATATACATACAAACCGACATCAATGATCAAATACTAACGTTTGCATTTGACTGTTTCACATACATCACAGGGACTTGCTCCCAGTGAATAAAATGATCGACTATCCACATATATACACTAGACAAGGGAGATACAAATGTCGTCGGTAGCCACGCTTCAACTCATTTTATTTCCATTAATACCTTTCATCTCACCGCTAGTCCTCCTTAATTCGTTTAACAAGATGTTTATCTAAGAATTACAACAGCAGTTACCTTGATTAAACCCTACTCGACTTAAAAAAAATAGCTTTATTCACTCCAAATCATCCTTTTCAACATCCGATGATTACAAAAACGAAATTGACGACCTTCAACTTACATTCGGGCTTACTCCGGGTTTTTCTTTCATGCACGATAACTCCAGTTGCAAAACCGCGGAATTTGTTGGCGAAACTTTTAATATATTAAAAGCGGGATTTTGAATGTGAATGAACTGGAGTTATCGTGCATGAAAGAAAAACCCTGAGTAAGCCCGAACGTAAGTTGAAGGTCGTCAGTTTCGTTTTTGTAATCATCGGATGTTGAAAAGGATGATTTGGAGTGAATGAAGCTATTTTTTTAAGTCGAGTAGGGTTTAATCAAGGTAACTGCTGTTGTAATTCTTAGATAAACATCTTGTTAAACGAATTAAGGAGGACTAGTGGTGAGATGAAAGGTATTAATGGAAATAAAATGAGTTGAAGCGTGGCTACCGACGACATTTGTATCTCCCTTGTCTAGTGTATATATGTGGATAGTCGATCATTTTATTCACCGGGAGCAAGTCCCTGTGCATACATAAGAAACAGTGAAGAAACAAAAACTGCAAGCTTCACAACACAAAGATGAAACAGCTTGACCACACAGAATGTCATTGTCAATTCAAATGTAGGTTCATTATTTAGATGTGTTACTGTTTGTGCAAAAACGTAGTGGGCCAACTCCGGTATGCTCTAACATGGTCGACACGACAGTACGTTTGCGTTTTGGTCGTTACCGCATATAAGAAACCGGCTACAGCCTACAATCACTACCGATGATGCTTTGCCTCGTTTACACTCGAAATCAAAACACGTTTGGCTGTATTTTTTACAATTGTTTCTAAAAAAAATGTTGTGTAATTTGCGCTTCTTAATTTCAATTTGGGTTAGCCCTAATTTGTGTCTTTGCAAGGCATTGACGGAGATACAAACCTAGATTTCAAAAATATTCTCTGGCTTACGACGAGAACGCACTGTCTTGAATGTTTATCGTTGCTGGGAGAGTAACCACTACTTCCGGTAGGATTTCATTGGCTGGTTTTTACAGGTGCGAGTTATCTCCCCGGCGAAAAGTATTGCTTGCGAGAATATTTAAATCTGCGAGTTTAAATAAATAATATAGCTGTGTTCAGGCACATGCACGGTATTATTATGTCAATATAAATAACATGAAGGTCAATGTTAAGAAAAAAAATGTTAATGTATATATACAAGGACCGTAATGGATAACATGAAAATATTACTCATTAAGAATTTCAAGTTTTCCCTTGCCACTGACTAAAATATCAGAGACATTTAGCCTATATATACAGATATGTGATAATTAAAGATATTATTACACGCTCTTATATTTAATCCAATGAACAATAAAAATTCACATCACATGATCGACTTTTTATACTGGAACTCGGTCAAATGAGCGACTTACAAGTGGTACAATGAATAAAACAACCCGTAATAATATTCTTAATTTTGTTTTGGTCACATTACTAAAAAACTAAATGGGTGGTGGTAAAAACAGACGTGTCATATTGTATGGTTACACTGAGAGGAAATGTTGATATGTTTGTATTCATTTTAAAAGCATTCTCGGGTTCAGACATTGCTTATTTTGGAGAAATAAAGTGCTGAAGATGATACGTCGTGACAACCCTCCCCCTTTTTCGTAATGTAACCAAAAGAATATTTTCCCAGAACATTCTCTCCTTTTAAAATATCTTAAGGGTGAAAACAAATGTTTCTGGTTTGAATGATGACAAATTTCAAGCTAAGACACGCCTTCAATCGATGCTATACATCTTGACCTTTGCCGATATGGTGTTTATTGTGGCCTAGACTATGAAGGCTGTCCGCATTAAAAAGATGGATTCAGGCGTTAGTTTATCCCTCTAACAAAAATCTGGGGGATCGCGAGTACCAGACTATCACAAAAAAATGGCAAATATGGACAGTGCAATATAAATTCAATCGAAGTTGATGAAACATTGTCAAATTTTGAACATGCATGTTCACTTAAGGTAGCACTACAGTCTAATTATGATTTTTTAATGATTTTTTTTATTGCAGTTTTTGAAAGTTCATATATATATAAATGTTTAAAAAGAAATCCTACTGTCCAATTTTTGTGGATTGGTAATCCAAAATGGCCATCGGCGCATGCAGTGACAAGTTTAACATTGGACCCAGTAGCGGTAGTACCTATGCAAAAATATATTATATGTTTTCTATTATGAAAAGACAGTTTAAATAGTGGCGGTGAATAATTCCACCAATAATAACAAAACGAACAATTATATCTCACACCATATCATTGAACACAAATGGCTTAGGACAGGCACAAAAACCGGTTAATTGGAATTGGATCCCAACAATCCCCTCTTGATAGCTGGGTCTCGAACGGCAATACAGATAGGAGATTATCATTTCAGGGATTTAGTATAACATATACATTGAAGATACCTCTTTCGTTAGCCAGGTTTCATGAACCTGTTGCCCCCTGCTCACCACAGGGAAGTGGAAGAAGGAAAACAATTCTCACCTAAATGGAATCTACAACACATTATACTTGTGTTTGGAAATATAGATGATATGGCCTTGTGCATATATAGCCTTTTCAAAATCAATGCGAATAGTTTTTGGAGCAAGCACTAGATTCTTCTCAGCGCAATAATCTGTAATGAATGTCCACATCTTCTGGCAACAGATCTCTATGGTATAGAGTTGGTAAAAATAGCGTGGAATGTATTCGTCTGTCTATATACATCCATCCACAATGATAGCTATTTTACCACGATTTGTCTCGGTGTGTAGTATCACCATGTCCGACAATCTGTAGTGTTCTATTATGTAGTGAGTAACATCTGAACAAAGCTCACATTCATGTCACCTGATATACATACCTACCTGATTTTACCTGCGTTAATAATTAATCTCGGAAATGATATATACTTAAAATTAAAAGTCTTTTCTTCTGGAAATGATATATTAAAATTCTCGGAAATGCAACTTTAAAATTTTGAAAAATTCCAGGAAATGATTGATTTTTTTTATTTTTGGTGTTTAACGTCACTTTTAACAATATTTCAGCTATATCATGGGGACCAGTTTTTGTAGTGGAGGAAGCCGGAGTACCCGGAGAGAACCACCGACCGTGGGCAAGCAACTGGTAAACTTTATCACTTGCGAATGCGAGTCGAGTGCACCCATTTTTGTTATTTACAAAGCCTGACACGAACCCACGCCGTATTGGTGATAGGCTTGTATGAGTTGTTAGATCCAGCGACCTAACTCATGGAGCCACCCGGGTCCCTTCCCGGAAATGAAATGCGCCCATACAGATACATTTTGTATAAACAACCGATTAAAACCATGTACCGACCCGCTTCCACCAAAAAAGACCACATATTATCACAAATATGAATGACAACATAAACATGGACAGTACAATAGCCAAACGTTCCTTTCTGAAACTGTCGTTTGCCAACAACTGTCTTGATGACATTAACTTACACAGTATAGGAACCGGTACGCCTGAAATCTCTTATTGATTGACGTGCTCATCTGTAAACTGCATTACGGTTTCGGTGGAAATCGACATCTTACACTTTCACGGCAGGTACGTTTTTGTATGTTTTCATTAAATTCTAATAACCAGCTGTATGTCCAAAAACTTGACAGAATGCGTATGATTGATTGATGCAAGGACTGCATCTTTGTTTTTTTTAATGTATTAGCCATATTGCGCCATATTACCAGTTTAACATGTTCTTTTGAACAAGGATAAAATAAAATTGTCCCGTTTGACCCTTTATCCTTGAATAATTTTCCCGATACTTGTGTTGGTAATGTCAATAGATATGAACACAGTTTATGCAAAATTACAGATATGAATACCTCAGCATTGCTAAATAAATAGACATTTTCAAATACAAATTTAGCTCGTCAATCAGGTTACAGACCGTTTTCAAACGCGACGTCAAACAGACATACACAGCTACAGCAAACAGCCGACAGCACATTCATTTTTCAATCCAATTTTTTAGTAGGAAAAATTATGTTTTCTTTATCGCTTTTTTGTAGAAAGAATGCTTCTCACATCCAAAACTATCCGTGCAAATACAGTCTAAATTGGAAGCCATTTAGGCATTAAAACATGGAATTTTTACCTTTTCTGATACAGTAGTAAAAACAAATGTTAGATACTCCATTCTGAATTTGTTACGGTATTTTATCCAAAGAAACTTTAGCGTCCGTTAGAGTAATGAATTATGTACATTCTTTAGCATTTTTACACAGATACATTTTATCTGTCGATAATAAATTCCGAAAAACTTGCCTGCTTTGAAAGCGTGGGCAGTCGATTTCCACCGAAACCGTAATGCAGTTTACAGAAGAGCATGTCAATAAGAGATTTCGGGCGTACAGGTTCCTATACTGTGACTTAGGAAATATCCTTCATCACAAATCCGTCAAATCTAAAATTCCACCATATTTTAAGGATCAGTCCGTGCCTATAATTTCGAATGCTTAAATACCATACTAATGGCATCCAAAAAAAATGAATTACAAACACGTGTTGCATGATTTCAATATTGACGATTTCAAGTCTAAGCCTCTTAATTGCACCTGTGCAAGTTCCCCATTCATATATAATCCGACTGGCTACGTTGCAACTGGTGACCTTAAAATTATCAACAATACCTCTCTACGAGAGGTGTTCGCCAAAGGGCCCAAATATCGCGAATCTAAATCCATAAACTGGAAACATAATTTTAAAATACTTATGGATTCCGTCGAGGATTATGCCAGACAATGGGAAAAACGTGAAAAGGAGGACTTAGATACTCTTTCCGAATGGGCGAAGAGTGTGAGGTTGCTTATACAGATTAGAATTTAAAAACTCAGTGGGTCTATATGGGCACTCGCTCTACGTCCATCTTTAAAGACCCAAATGTTGCTAAACATCTGTCTCTCCTTAATAACAAATATGTTATTGTCTCCGCCGACAAGTCCCCTAACAATATTGTTTTTGTGTGTAAATCACATTACATACACTGCTTGATAAAGGAATTATGTATTGACAATTCGCTTGGGAACCCTACATATACCCTGACGATACTTACGAAAGAGGAAATCCTGGACAATCATAGGTCTGTTTTATGTTCCTTTGGAATTTCAACCAAAGATGAAGAACTGGGTCTACCATCACTCTACTGGATTCCTAAAGTACACAAGTATCCTTTCAAACAGCAATATATTGCTGGGTCTGCCGGATGTTCCACGAAACATCTCTCTAAATTATTAACATGTATTCTATCTGCGGTCAAAACCGGGCTTCAGAGTTACTGTGACACTAGCTACTCGAGGATGTGGATTATGAAGAACTCTACAGATCTGTTAGAGTACATACAATCTAGGTCCCCCTCCTCCTGCAATAGCATTAAAACATTTGACTGCTCTACCCTCTACACAACTTTGCCTCTCTCTAAGCTGAAGGACAAATTAAGGGAGTTGGTCCAGGTGTGTTTCATAAAAAAAGAATGGCCAACGTAGATACAAATACCTTGTGCTAGAAAGGGACAGATCTTATTTTGTAAAAATAAACACTCTGATTCTACCAAAAAGTTCTCTGAAACTGATATCATCAATATGCTCGAGTTTTTGATTGATAGCATATTTTTTGTCTTTGGTGGATGTGTTTTTCAACAGACAGTCGGCATACCTATGGGTACAAACTGTGCTCCTCTTCTCGCCAACTTATTCCTATATTCGTATGAAGCAGACTTCATACAGGGTTTTCTCAAGAAAAACGAAAAGAAGCTATAGTCCGAGCCACTAATTTCACGTTCCGCTTTATAGACGATGTCCTTTCACCAAATAATTCTAGGTTTGGTGATTTCGTTGATCGCTTCTATCCCATTGAGCTGGAAATAAAGGATACCACAGAAACAGATAGGTCTACTTCATACCTTGACCTACACCTCGAAATCGACAGTGAGGGACGGTGAAGAACGAAACATTACGACAAAAGAGATGACTTCAGTGTTCCCATTGTGAACTTTCCATTCATATGTAACACATGCAAATGGAGTACATTTTAAATATCTCTCCAGAGCTTATGATTCCTATCAGGATTTCCGTGACAGAGGGTTACTGCTAACAAGGAAGCTACTAAACCGAGGGTTCCTCTTAGTTAAGTTGAAGTCATCACTTTGAAAGTTTTACGGTCGCCACCATGACTTCATTGACCGTTATGGAATAGCTGTGTCTCACAAATGACCGCAGATATGTTCCACTTGTCATGAGCACTTCCCGGTCCTTTCCTCGTTCGTGACTTATCACCGGGGTTGTAAATAGATTAACGCGACAGGTGTCACTACTGGAGCAGGAACGGCCCACCCTTCCGGAGCACCTGAGTTCACCCCTGGTTTAAGTTGGGTTCGTGTTACTCGATCTTTAGTTTTATATGTATGTTTTGTAGATCGTTGTTTGTCCTTTTGTACTTTTTCTTCTGGCCATTGTGTTGTCTGTTCTTCGATATACGGATTCTGATTGTCCCTTTGGTATCTTCAAACTCTTCTCAATGAATGCTAGTTTTTTGTAATTGTATTGTATTTGGTGGACTATCAAGAGTGTAATACATAAATAAAGAGCTGTACCAACACAGAATATTCATTTCCTCTTTACTAGAAAGAACATAATTTTAATATTACATATCCCATTTTTACTTCTAAGGAAATTTCATAAATGTAATCGAATCTAGTTTGATTTGTCTCCCTTTTACCTAAGTTATTTTTCATGTTATACTAGCAAAGTCTAAGAGGAGTTTGCAATCCTTATGTTTCGAACCGTTCCTCGTCATGTTAATTTGTCAGGTTATAATATGAAAAGCATGACCGTAAACCATAGTGGCCGAGTAACTCGCTGAACGCTAAGTAATAATCAACTAATCTTTAATGATTGTAATTGATTAGTCAGAATGTTCTTATTGAACGCCTATATAAACGTTTATCTTATCTTATTTCTACCACTTATGTGCTAAGGTTTCCAGGCACCTACCATAGGCCAGGGGTTTCAGCGGTCGTATAGTTAAATTTGTTCGGGGTTTCCTCCCTTTATATGTCTGGGGTCCGTTGATGAACTTATAATTAAACTATATTTAATCATATGATTAGCCCTAATTACAGAGTTAATTCCTAATCACATAATTAGCGAATGCAATGATAACATATGATTAGTTAATACATTGATCAAAAACAGTTCGACAGCATAATTAAATCATTGCATTAACTAAGTATGTGATTAGGAATTAATCATGTAATTAAGGACTAATGATTAGTTTAACCACAAGTTCAACAACTGACCCCTGATAGTCACGTGAGAGTTACTGAAAGTAAAGATATGTACCTGTAACACCCACCATTGATATGTTCATGGGGCCGCTAATGGAGATATCCGTCATACCACCCCCGGGATTAGTCTAAATCTGCACGTTTTATTGATGGTACCAAAATTATTAAATCGATAATACACACACTCATATTTATTTATTTATTTATTTATTTATTTATTTATTTATTTATTTATTTATTTATTTATTTATTTATTTTTACTGATAATATCTGTAGCCTTTTTAATATTACACGTTCATTTCATTTGGAAAGACTCGTATGATTGATCAAAAGTAGACTGAAACGTCACTTCGGAATTTAAACTTCATAGGTCAATGAAGCGCAAACCATTCAACCACGTTCACTTCCGTAAACTATTTTCGAGCGTCAGTACGCACAATAACACCCGTCGGAATATTATAATTATGTAGAATATTAAAACAAATAATAATGATTTTAATTGTATTTAGTAATTTTAAAATGTAATTATAAAAATTGTAGTTTTATAGGGTTCTAAAAGCGTTGACGGAAGTACACTTTTTATATAAAGCGCCATCCGCACGTCATACAAAATGTACTTGGGTTGAACGCGTTTACACGCCAATAAAACTACAAACAGATTGCATTCAATTCTTAAATAAATACGTGTTTTAGGTAAATCAGCTTGGTTACCAACCGTACTCGCTTATTTCCTTTTTGCACCAAGATGTAATGGCGGGCTGCTGATTGCAGTACGGATACAGCTGACTGAAGTAACAAGGTTCTATCATCACACAGCGCCATAAAACAAACACAATAAATTCACACCATTAAGGATGAAGAAAAAACAAATGTTCTTACGTCACACTGCAGCATAATACAAACATCTTCATGGATTGATTTTTTAAAATTCAAGATTGATGCCGTTCTGAAAGTTTAGTAATCCTAAAGAAGGTGCATTACTAACCACAGCTCTTAATGAATCTGGAATCCCGTGGCAGGGAATCGGGTGGGGTATGGGTTGGGGTTATAGTGTATGACACCACTTTCACCAATATTTCAAATATATTGTGGCGGTCAGTTTTATTGGTGGAGGAAACCGGAGTACCTGGAGAAAACAGTCGATCTGCCGCAAGTCACTGACAAACTTCATCACATTTGTTGTATCGTGTACACCCCGCCATGATCGGGATTCGAACTCACAACTTTAATGGTAATAGATATTGATTGCGCACGTAGTTGTAAATCCAACTACCGTATGATCACGACCACTATGTCCCCCAGTTGGTTTTGTAGGATATATCAATCATGAGCATTTTCTTACATACAATATAGACACATTGAGGTCATTAGAAAATATTGAATATAAAGTTAAATATAATTTGTGACCTTTTGTTTATGTTACTAGGTCAGACCGAACTATGGTCATCCAGAGAAACTTTTACTGCCACTTATACATTTATAATTGTGTTATGGTAAGTTGCGGGGAAATAAATGGTAAATAAACGCGGACTTTCTATCTATATAAGATCTATAAGGATCAAACGATTGTTTATGTTTATGTCTGTCATAGTATTGTAACAAGTCGTAAAAACTACAGGTGCAAATCAGGTGTGACTACTAAAGTAATCCGTGGGTCAATATAATAAACACCTGTATATTTGTAGGAATACACGTGTGTTGGATCTATTGGTCAGTCAGTACTATTTGTGCCCGTTGCATATTTTTAATTAAATATAAAGTATGTCCATTCTGTTATCATGGTCTTAAATTTTCATTTGTACGTGCATTTAAACCATTAGATTCATTTGCCCTCCTTATATCACCATGCAAGTCGTTGTCAGTTCCTCTACGGAGAGATGTTGTTTGTTTGTTGTTGTTGTTTTTTTTTTTGTCGCTTGTTTTGTTTTTTGTTTGTTTTTGTTTGATTGTTATTTTCATTTTATTTTTATCTAAATATTTGTTCGTTTGTTTTGTTTTGTCTTGTTTTGTTTTGTCTGTTTGTTTGTTTGTTTGGTTTTGTTTGGGGAGGGATGTTTGTGTTGCAAAATTGTAATCATTGGCTAGTGGAATTGTATTAACTGACTCATGAAGTAACTACTAGTATACATATGCATAAATGCTTTATATAAACCAGTTGATTCCCGTCCCCACACAAACACACCTGCATATCTATCTGGACAGTCCTACAGTCCGTCGATAATTTACGTTTTCTGCTGCAAATACGAGTTATTGGCCATGCAACCCAGTGATGCACACAATCGTAAATATATTTATACTCCCGGTACGTCATACGCTCCAATCTATAGGCGTTTTATAAGTACATTTTCCGACGGACAGTCTGTTCAACTTGACAGTGTATGAAAAAACGTCCGTCATCTTGTGTATGAATAGACATGTGCTGTACACCCCCNCCCCCCCCCCCAAACATGTACGGTGCGTCATTTGGGTGTGTGGAACTAATCAAAACAAATCTCGCCACGGGCGTGCCTTGGGATCAAATATTACCGAGGCAGGTGGTCTGGGGTACCAGAAGCCACTGACAATTTAAATAAGGATAACATTTTTTTTTTCGTTTTAAAACGAGTAGTTATTGGCCTATATTTGAATCGTATTACAATACAAATTTGATTCTTCCATAACACTGACCATGCCAGATTTTAAAAAGAACAAGAAAAATGAAATGCCTATAATTTTTGTTCTTGAATTTGCCTCGGTTGTCTCTATGTATGGAAGCTACGCCACAGCTCGCCCTAGGTACGGGACGAATATGTTTACAGAATGCCCCGCTTCTTGTGCGTAAAAGTCGATTAGCAACAGCTTCTGGTGAAAAATAGTAACTCTTGCAGTCAAACGGCCCAATCCACCTATTTACCAAATTGACAATTTTAAATGTATTCTCATCCTCAATATACCTGAGATGCTACGCACAGTTGACGTTAAGGAACAATCAATCAATGATGATCAATGAAAGCATTGATTTACCTCACTTTCTGTTCAGTACAGTAGCATGACAAGGGGAAAATGAAGTGTAGGCACAAAGTAAGTTACGAGGGGCCTATTATTATATGGACGTCTACGGTTGCAAGCGGGTCAAGGGCTGACGGTCCTGGTGGTTTCGAGGGTCTGTGACACGCGCATTTAAGCGATATAAGATGATTTTGTTTTAATAAAAGCAGAGACATATAAAACTATCTCCATTTCACCCCCTTCCCCCTTCTGCTGGCGTTTTACTTTTGTCCATCCGTAGTTGAAAGGCACGAGACATTTTAATCCTCTAGAGGATTACAGATTTTTCCACCACTGGTTCAGCGGGTTTAAAACGACGTCATAATGGGAGAAAGTGTTATCATCCTTCCCTCCGGCTATATCTACTTGCTGGCTGCATAAGCAAAACTCGTATCAAAGTCGCGCGTGAGCTGAGCAGAACTTATCAACAGTCACCAAATTCTCCTAACATTTAAACGATAATTCCTGTGAAGATGGCAAAAATAAATAAAATTCAT
>MJUT01064003.1:893663-913117 GCA_002080005.1 Gigantidas platifrons
CCCCCCCCCCCCCCCCATTGTCATATGGCCTGTGTCGGTTGAATATACTATTAAACAGCATATTTCAATCACACATAATTGAAAAAAAGGAGATATACATTATTTTGAATGAACATGGATACAGGCTCCGGAATGAAGATTTAATAATGATATAAGTTCTGGGTTTGAATAGAATTGAGTACGTGTCGATATTATTTGTCCATCCAGGGAGCCAGATTCCATTTCAAGGAATAATTCAGTCATAGAAAATGGAAATTTGCATTTACTGGTCAGAATCAAATTCTTGCATTTATTTTTATATAGTTCTAAATAAAAACTGAAAACATTACTGGTTCGAACAAAGTTTTACTGATCTTGGGCCGGTGGACTGGTGGTCATTGTGAGGACTGGGGTATAGGCTTCAAGTCCATGGAACCGGAATATACGTTTAGGAATTATATCCATCTTCATTTTCCCAATATAATATCACACATACCTAGATATTCCTCATCCTATAATGTATTAACCAGGTGTATTCATCATACATAGGAGAGAAAAATTTCATAGCCAGAATTGTTCAAACTAAATGTAGTAGATTCTCCCCAATATTTTTCATCTAGGTTTAATATATTAATCATATGTTTTCACACCGTGTAGGTCCCATAGCGACACACAATAATTCATTTTAACATTAGATTTGAGAATTACGTTCATTTCCATGCAAGCAGACATTAAAAGATATCTTCCAAAAGCTAAAATACTTGTTAATAGCGATCTTATGCATCTTACTTGATCATCTATAAGCATGATGAGAAAGTCAGTCGTTCAAGCATTATTAACAACGCTGGGTTGTTGAAGCATGCCTTAACTCTTAACGTAATAGAAGACTTCAAAGGGAAAAATACAAATATATTTTTCATGATGGTCTGCTTCCGAACTTAATGTTTTCCAAAATCGATAAGTCCCATCGGAGGCGATGTACAGTAGAATCACGATCAATGGCATTATGCAAGCCTTCATTTTACTTGTTGATACAGTAAAATATACGGGTTTTGGTTATGGTGTTTAACGCCACTTTCAACAATATTTCATCACAGTAGAATCACGATCAATGCAAGCCCTCATTTGAATTGAGTGATACAGTAAAATCTACGGCGATGATGTAATAAATAATTATAATGATTTTAGATCAATTCGTTTTTGTTTGTTTTTTTTGTGTTTTTTAAATGCATTTTGAATTTTTAATGTGGCTTATTCATTTTATCAATTCTTGGATTTTTTGTTAAAGAATTTAAATGCATTTTGCATTTTTAATGTGGCGTACATTCATTTTTACCAATTCTTGATGATTGTTTTTAAAGAATTCAATTACGTTTTGAATTTTTAATGTGGTTTATTCATTTTTACCGATCCTTGATATACAAAAGAATGGAATAATTGCTTCAATGTATTAATTTAAATTCTCTTTATGATTTTTTCAAATCCTTTAGATCGATTATTAAATTAAATTCATCAAATTGTGCCAGGATGTTGAAAAGATAAATAAAAATGACAATCAAGCCCAAGATATATGTGCCCAATAAAATTGTGCGCAATAGCAATCATTCGAGTGCACCTTTACCATACTCATTTCCAAGTTTTCATACCTTTACAAAGAAGAAGAAATTGTTTTGAATTTCTATTAAAGGTTCTTTATTTATATCGAGATAAATAATAATCTCTAACTAAATATAAAAAATAACACTTGAAAATATAAAAATTGTTAGCAATACCATTCGAGTGCACCTTTACCGTAATTATTTTTAAGGTAGTTATGGTGCTTAGCGCCACTTTCAACAATATTTCAGTTATATCATGGCGGTCAGTCTTATTGGTGGAGGAAACTGGAGTACTGGAGAAAACCACCGACCTGTCGCAAGTCAATGGCAAACCCTTCCATCTAATGTTGTATCGAGTACTACTCATGAGCGGGATTCAAACTCACGACGTTGGTGGTGATGGGCACTGATTACATAGGTACATTTGTAGTTGTAAATCCACCTACCATGCGATCACAACCACGACAGACCCAATTATTTCTAAGTTTTCATACAGTTTGAATTAAAAGAAGAAAAATTAATTTTGAATTTCAATTAAAGATTCTTTATTTACATCCAGCTAGAATGTAACACAATAAAAATAACATTTGAAAAAGATCACAGAGAAATAATTACAAATTGCTTATGTAAAAAGGTGTCCATCTGTTTTGTCAATTTTTTTCTTTCTAATTAAGTAATTGAATGACAAACTAATATTAATTTCAGTATCAGACCATCTGTATTAATTTAGCTAGTTGGATTTACAATTACCTATGCAATCGATGCCTACCACCACAAACGTTGTGAGTTCGAACACCGCTCAGGTGATGTGTACTCGATAAACTTTATATTATGTGATAAAGTTTGTCAGTGACTTTCTGCAGGTCGGTGGATTTCTCCGGTTACTCCGATTTCCTCCACCAATAAAACTGACCGCCACGATATAACTGAAATATTGTTGAAAGTGGCGTTAAACACCACAAACCTTAACCATAACACCAAAAAAATATCATTTGAAAAGACTATTTCAAATATTCGTTCTTCCCAAGAACTGTTGTACAGTGGAATCTACTACCGGACGCCATCGTGAAAGCACCTACATGTGATGCTTTCAGAGCCTGCATAGCAGTCTAAATGGAAGTCCAACTTGTTTTTATCCGAGCACTTGTATATATTCACCTAAACTTTGGCACTTTGCATATCTGTAAATATCTACCAAATTCCGCGTGTGCGCAAACACAAGAGTATTGAGTACTCTAAATGAGTTTATATACTATAACAAAGAAGAAGAAGAAGAAGGGACGTAATTACAAATTGGCTATGTTAAAGGTGTCCATCTGTTTTGTCAATTTTTTGTTTTTTGTTTTTTTAACTAATTGAACGACAAACTTATTAATTTCAGTATCACAGAACATCTGTTATTAAATTGATACCAATTTATTATTTTGTTAGAACATATTAATTTGCATACTATGATACATAAAAAAATCTTTCATTTTATAATTAATTTATCTATAGATACCGTTGTCATCATTGTTAAATTACAATCTAATTATTATTCGAACGTGTTTGTGTAGATGTTATTTCTGCCGGACATAGACTATTAATTTCGGCCCCCTTTTGAAGTAATTCTGGGGACTAACGCGACCGTAATAAAAATCGGCTTGGGGATAAAAAGTCGTGAAAAACGCATTTATTTATCTTAAAGTCAATTGCTAACATCACTTATGTTATTGAATTTTTTATATTGTCTACCCTGGACAGGTGCTAAAGTTTTTGAGAAGATATTATCAGCGCCTCAGGTAACGTGAAAAAGTCACACCTTTTAATACCACGTTTTTGGTTTTTACTGCTTTTTTATGACTGAATCCTATACAGGTCATCCATGAAGGTTTTTACGAGTTAATGGATTCGTTTTCTGCAAGGCAATGGATCGGAGGCAATTAAAACAAAATCTCTTCAAATATTCCAGTTTTCCTAATTAAGCCTTTTTAAGATGGATATGAATTAACATGGAATAGGTCTGATATTCCATTTGTTTCTGTGTTTCTAAATCATTGCTGCCTTAGTCACATTATTGTACAAAAAAATGTGTATCTTTCTAACCAATTCTCCCGTTTGAGACGTCTCTATTCGTTCGCCCAAGGATACGACCCGCCTCCTATCATATGAAGAGGAGGGTAGGCGGATCGTAACTTGGCTGGCGAGGATGTGTTCGAGACGTCTGATCTCGAAATCACTATAATAACATTATGTTTACATAAGATCACCGGACGATAATTATTACGCAATGATTATTGTGTACAATAGTGGAGAATATTGCACGTTAACTTTTGGTTACATTTGTACGTTCAACACAGTATTACGTTGCTCACAGTGCCGGATTTAGATAAAGAGAGGCCCCCTCCCAATTCCCCACCTTAACGACTGGAGGAAGATGGAAGTGTGCTTAATCAATTTCAATAAAAGAACCGCCTAGTGCATGAATGCGCAACGTATCCCCCCGCACTTGCATAATATTTAGTTTTATATATTTATAAAAAGCAGCCTTGCAGTCTTAATGTATAACATACTTACAAGCCACATGCAAAGATTATTCAAATCTATCCATGTTTACTAAAGTTACCAGGTAAACAAGACTCAATTCTCAAAATTGGTGATTTTTCAACCAAAAACTAACATTTTCCCCTAAAACCCTTGCTTCAAATATTTCCATGTAAGAACCCATCCAAGATAATGATATTTACAAGCCACATGCAAAACATTATTCAAATTTATCCATGTTTACTAATGTTATCGCGTAAACAAGACACAATTCTCAAAATTGCTGATTTTTCAACCAAAAACTAAGATTTTCCTCCAAAACCCTTGCTTCAAATATTTCCATGTTAGAACTCATCCAAGATAATGATAATTACAAGCCACATGCATAAAATTATTCAAATCTATCCAAGTTTACTCAAGTTGTCGTGTAAACAAGAAAGTGTGACGGATGGACAGACAGACAGACAGACGGACAGACGGCCGCTATTACTATATCCCCTCACCGCTATCGCGGGGGGATAATAAAAGCAGAGATGATGAGGGGTGTTTAAAATTCGTCAATATTCTGAAATGTAGTGCAACTGTATAAGGCAAATTACTGAAGGGTTGTTTAGAAAGTACAGTGTTAAAAATATAATACACCTTTGCCCGAGGCCCTCTACATTTTGAGGCCCTAGGCGTAAGCCTACCTAACCTATAGGTAAATCCGGCACTGGTTGCTAGGTAATAATTTTCGTTATTTTTATTGGTGTTTTATCGGAACTTTTTGGCAATATTTCCACTTGTATCATGATATGACTACCAGACTTAATAGCAGAGAAAAGCATGTACAATTACTAGTATAACAACTGACCGGTGAACCTACACGCCCCTCCTCCCCGCCCCACCACTGGTGTCTGGTGACCTTAACATTTGAGATGGGTATGGTGGTACGAAGTGACGTCAGTGTTGTTAGGCTTGTGATTAGCTGACGAACCGAAACTCTTTTGGTCTTCTGTTTTGGTGAAAAAATACCATAACTTCAGAGCTGCTATTTTTATGGTGGGAATATGCCAACGGCCTTAATCATTTGACCGATAATGCCCCCGATAACATATATAAATTTCATGTACATGACGAAATTTAGAAACATGAAAACTTGAAACTAACTCTCAACATTTTAAAAACAGAAACCCAAACATCTAAAATTAGATGACAGTTCTTTCAGTGGTGTTTAGAAGAAGGGTCATGTTGTAAGCGATGCAGTGCCGGATTAAGGACAAATGAGGCCCTGTGCTAGTTAAGTTATGAGGCCCCTTACTTGGGCCCTGAAGGAGGTAGACACGGTAGTCCTACACAGGTAGTCACGTTGCACCACATAAGCAAAAATCCATCGTAATTTTTTTTTGGCAGAAAGATGGCCAACAGGGCCCTGTGCTTAAGCACACATAAGCACAATGATAAATCCGGCACGGAAGCGACATTTTAGCCTGTGTCTTAGGGACTTCTGAATCCTTGTAAAAACCAAGAATAGTTGCAAATACAGATAATGTATTGAGGGTCATCTTTTCAGCATTATAGACCCTTCATGGACAAAGCAGTGCACGGGGGCCTCTAACTACACAACCACTCACGAAATACAAATGTAAATGTCATAAACTTAAACATATATTTGTATATTTATTGTATTGGTACTTCCAATGAAATCACTGATATCTTAATGCTCAGTTTTAAATATGTATGAAGTTTGAATACTGACGGACTTTTCACCCTAATATACCCCTGGTACTCAAAACATCCAAAAAAGACCAGAATATCCACTTTTTGTGGTGTTATTTTCTCTAGAATTTTAATGTTATTTTATTTTTTTTAGTTTTCTGTGTTGTGTTTTTTGTTTTGTTTGTCTTCGTTCTGTGTCTTTTGTACCCAATGTGGCCAGTGTCTCTGGATTGTCCATTCTTGTTTGCCCCTTGGTTTGGGTTCCTTTCATAATACAGTGTCTCCCTTTGTTATTTTAGATCTTCATTTATATTGGTTAAATGAGATAAACCATTTATTACCTGTGTGTCCCCTGTATACTGAACAGTCATTGAAAACAAAATTCATATTTCAAAAAGGGGTATATAACACAGGTCCTTTAGCAAAAACAAAAACATTAAAACAAAAAAACAAAAATAGCAAAGCAAAACAATACAATAACAAAGCAACAAACAAACAAACAAACAAACAAACAAAACAAAACAAAACAAAACAAACAAACAAACAAACAAACAAAACAAACAAACAAACAAACAAACAAACAAAACAAAACCAGGACCTTGATTTCCAACACCAAATGTTGTGGTCTTTAGTATTCACAGATGTGAAGTGAAAAGTGGTGGTTTGTTTTGTTGATATTGGTGGAATTGATGATCATTACTGTTTAAACTTTCATTTCATAAAAAAGAGAAAAGGAAACAAATGCAAAAACAATTTTGTATTCATGAGATTTCAACTTCAATTGTTTTTTTTATTTTCAGGTAGTTGTCATGACAACAGCACTTGACTGTAAAGATAAGTCTTATGATTTCAATGGACAGCGATGCTGCAGTAAATGTTCTCCTGGGTTTGGATTGGTCAATGACTGTTCCTATGGTAATGACACCAAATGTGCCTCATGTTTGACAGGAATGACATTTTCATCTGAAGACTGGCATATAGAAAAATGTCAAAATTGTTCTGAGTGTCAAATACATTCTCATGTTAAAAAAACTTGCACTTTGACCCATGACACAGTTTGTGAATGTAATGTTGATTTCTTCTTCAATATGATAGCCAAAGAATGTTTATTGTGCAATTTTTGTCCAATTGGATATGGTGCCATCATTCCATGCAATGGCTTACAAAACTCTGTATGTTACAAATGTCCAAATGGAACATATTCAGATGTGAAGAGTGCAACATTACAATGTAAACGCTGTACCAGGTGTAATTCAAGACAAGTTGAAATACAGGCTTGTAGAGATACAGATGATACTATATGCTATGGTAAGTCAGGATTACGGGAAGGGCCTAGGCAAATAAAATTATGAGGCCCTCTCAGACCACAGGGACTCGGATAACTATTTCTGACAAATATGTGCTCTCGGGCAATTTTATTTTTATTAAAATTTATTTTTGAAAATATTTTAGCAGGGGCCCCCAAGCTTGAGAGGCCTTAGGCTGAAGCTTGTACTAGCCGAAAAGTAAAGGACAATCTGGCCCTGATGATGGGAAATCTAGAAATAAGGTTGTAAGGACTAGGATCAGTAGTAAGGAGTGAAAGGGCCATAATAAACCATTTGCACAATTCCTGATATGATTCTAAAATTATATTTTTTTATGCCCTTTTATAGGAGTTATTTCCCTTATGACAGGTAAAAATGGTGCCCTGTCTAACAAGAACAAGGTAAAGGACAATAAATTGGAGTATTATTTTCTCATAATTTGTAGATATTTGAACTTCATGAAAAAATTTATATCAACTGAAAAATATATGTTATTTTCATTGAACCTTGCATGAAAGTGGATCCTTTTGGGGCCATCAGGGAGGTTATGTTATGGTAGTTGAATTTATGGCAAGGTGTACTTGGTACAACATTATATGTCAGTGAATTGCAACAGGTCGGTGGTTTTCTCAGGGTACTCCGGTTTACTCCACCAATAAAACTGACAGCAACGAAAGTGCCGTTAAGCACCATACCCCTAACCTTGGATCCTTTTTTCTGCCTTGAAGGGAGATAACTCCTGTTAAACATGTAATTTTAAAGTCATATCGGAAATGTGCAAAAGGTCTATTGGCCAATAAACACAAAATTTGTGATTCTTAACAATATTGCATATGATTTTGTTCAGATTTATCACTTACATAACTACACACTCTACCAATAAAAAACAGGTTACCATATGATAGCAGTTTCCTATTTTAAGGTTATTGTACATACATAGATTATCTCCCCTATTTCAATACCTATTCTATATCTATCTACTTCTCCATGCCCATAGCCAGGACTGCTAAAAAAGGGGGGGAGGGGGGGGGTTTAGACTCAATATCCAGACTTTGATAGTAGTATATCAGTCTCAATTTGAACCTCCTATTCCTACTGGTGTAGTGGCTGTCATGATCATATAGTACCAGCAGTTGGATTTACAACTACCTGTGCAATCAGTGCCTATCACCACTAAAGTTGAGAGTTAAAATCTCACTCATGACGAGGTGTACTTGATACAACATTATGTGATAAAGTTTTTCAGTGATTTGCGACAGGTCGTTGGTTTTCTCTGTGTACTCCGATTTCCTCCACCAGTAAAACTGACCGCAATGATATAACTGAAATATTGTTGAAAGTGGCGTTAAACACTCTAACACTAACATTTCTGGTATGATGTATACTACATGTCCAAATCTGACATCTTTCTCATTGTCCAAACATGAGTTACCTCCCATTACTATATAAATGTTTTACCTCTCTTTATGTGTACAACAGAAATATTGTTGAAAGTGGTGTTAATCACCATAAACCACCAAAACCAAACCAGATTTAATTAATTTTATCAATCTTAGATCTGTATTTTAGCCCCCCCCCTTTTTTTACTAATATGTCACACTCAATACATTTTATATCAGAAAAGGGGGAGTAATCCATGATCTAATGTTAATCAGATTGCAGAAATAACATTTTCCTATTTAAGAAAGCATGCTGATTTAGTTACAGACAGGAAATGTGTGCACAATAATTCCATATATTAATTCAGTAGAGAGCACGTGGTGGAGAGATAATATACACAAAATGTACTGTTTCCCCATTTTTGTTTTATGTGTGAAAAAAGGGGGGGTTGAGATTGCTGCCAAGTTGCAATTAATGTTTGGACTCAAAGGCAGAGCCAGTTTATAGGCAAGCCCCCCCCCTACCCATATTTGTAAAAATTTCTACATACAGTCCTACCTGTCCATAAGGTCACCTCTATTAAGCAGTCACCTGTATTGAAAGGTCACATATTTCTTGTCCTGACATAGAAAATTTCATTTAAATTGAACCTCTTTTTAGAGGTCACCTGTCTAATAAGACCACCCTTTCTTTGTTCTAAAGGTGACCTCTTAATACAGGTTTGACTGTATACAAGAATTTTTATTTCAGTTAACTTAATTTTCAAATTATTTGGAGGAAATCTAATGGCTGTTCGTTGATTCTATTTTAAAGATTGAATATACAATGTATAATCAATAATTTGAAATAAGTGCACTCACTTTATATACATGTACATTGTACATACAATTTACATATTGGTAATTAACTCTTTTTATTATTTTTTCACATGTGAATTTATAAAATAAAAAAAGACTTCAAAGCGATGTCTGCTTATTTGATCTTCTGTATCATACAAACTCTTGTTTCTAATGTCTAACTTAGTTGTACTTTAAAGCATTCAATGCACAAAGAAAAGAAGAGACTTCATGTTGTTATTGGTTAAGAGTTTTGTACTTGAAATGAAGTGGGTCCTCTTCAACATTTATATCTAAAAAAAAGTTACGTAATTGCACAAACTTTACTTTTTTTTAGATATAAACTTGATGTAAATATTTAAAAAGCATAAATTTAAAATTGAAGATTAAAATTAGCTTTTTTGTTTTTTGTCAATATTTCAATCAATTCCCAGAAAATGACTGAAAAGTTTTGTTGTGAAAGAAAACACAGATATATCTTCTCCATTTCAGTCTTTGGACGTTTCTTTATTTATTATTACGCATATATCTCCTCCATTCGGTCTTTGGATATTTCTTTATTACTACACATTTATTATTCGGAATTTGTGACCGTAACCTTGAACCCCCAGAATGTGGTAGATCTTCAAAAACGGAAATGAAAACCGTATAGACCTCTGGTTTATATTATTTTAACATTTGAATTCTACATTAATAAAGTATAATTTGCAATTTCAAATGACCGTTTATGTTAAAATTGCTTTCCATAAAAAATGACGATTTCTTTGATATTCGTTTAAAAAGAAATATATAAAATTTCTACAAACGACAACATTATACAAATTATCTAAAAATTTCCAATTACTTCAAAGTGTTTTTTTTCAAAGGTGATTTGCTTGAAATAATTATGGACATAAAATTGCAAATCTATATCCTTTTTCAGATTGAAATTGAACGGTATAATTTGAATAAAAATTGCAACTGAAATGAAATAATAGTTCACAATAATTCATAAATGCCGAAGTGTAAAGAATCGTATGCATATATACGCCTCTGATAATTCATGCATACTCCATAAAATTTCAAAAAAAACATAATTTCAAAGAATTTTGAGTGAAATTTAGACATTTGTTCATTTAATTAAACTACGGGGAAGTCGTAAAAAGGAATTAAATACACTAGAATTACAAAAGGGTGACTTTAAAATTGCATATTTTTTTTATACTGCCACAAATTATATAATTTTAAAATTCAATGGTAAATCTAGCTTTGTAGCCGTACATGCATAACATATACTTTGTTACGGCAGACATGCACCATATTTATCATGGTATTAATTTTAGTTTCCATGTCTTTGTTCTTTTTTTTATGCATGTGGTTCATTTCAGGCCAAATGAGAAAAAAAATGGAAAATGGACCATTCCATTTTATTTTCACAGTTTGACCAAGCAAAACTGTCCCTAATTACAAAGTCTAATTGGGAATTATAAAAAAAAAATTGTTGCTATTTTAAGCAAGCTTTTTTTTTTGCATTTTAGTAAGATTTTTCCCCCAGATAGTTGAAAGAAAGGAACAAAAATTTGCCTATCTACCTACTCACTCACATGTAGACTGGACTACTGGAAACAAGTATTTTTATGGATGGTTTAATGTAAGAATTCAACTTTTAAATTGTCACATGTGTTAGTTTCTGCAGCCTCTAGTCAAGTTACATCAAGGGAGATAACACACAGTCATGGTTAACATTTAGAATTCTCTCCCTTTAACAAAAACCCTATCATAAGATTTTGTTAATAAAAACAGCCTCTTGTCTGAAATTACATCAAGGGAGATAACACACAGTCATGGTTAACATCTTAGAGTTATTCTCCTTTAACAAAAACCCTATAATAAGATTTTGTTAATAAAAAAGCCTCAAGTCAAGTTACATCAAAGGAGATAACAAACAAGCATGGGTATCATTTTAGAATTGTCTCCCTTTAAGAAAAAAAATCCCACAAGAAGATTTTATTGATGAAAAGTACTAATTACATGGTAAACCATAATTTAGATTCAGTACATGTCATTGATGATAGACCATTTGCACATTTCTGACTTGAATCTAATATTATATTTTTTATAAGAGTTATTTCCCTTTAATGTGAGCAAATGGTCCCATTTTAAGCAAAGTTCAATGAACATATCATATATTTTCCCCATGATCTGTACAAAATTTTAATGTTGTAGCAACTTATGAATTTTCTAGTTGCTATTAAATTATCCTCTGATTTACACCAAAGAATCCCCTGCTTAGCAGAGAAGCAGCAAAGACCAATTTTAACAGTCTTTGGTTTAATCTTACCAGGGAAGGAAGAATGTATCTATTGGCAGAATATCCATAATTTAGAACATGCAGTAAAGTAGACATAAAAACATCAAATATATGTGTTCAATCGTAATATAATTAGCAATTTTTGGAAAAGAATCAAAATTCCTGTTAATGTTTGGCCTATTGCATAAAATATGATATTTCTTTTTGAAAATCTTGTAATCGGCAAGTTATCTCCCTTTGATAACAAAAAAATATAGGATGACGTCTATGACCCTCTTGTAATCTGCAAGTTATCTCCCTTTAATAAAAAGACTAAAGATGACCTTTATGACCTTGTATGTCTTCAGATCATCCTGTACAGCTGTTATAGTATAATTAACCATGTAAAAATAAGTCTTTTTTTGTGTTTTATTTTATGTAATACGTAACTAAGAAATAATGCATCAAAAGGATAATTTGGAAATCTCAGCTGTGTAATTGCTGTTTATAACTAAAGATTAAAAGAATAAATTAACAGGTTTTTATCCTTTGAGAATTCTTTGTCAGTTTAATAATGTCTGGTGTTTACTGCGAAATGAACAACTGGTATTTAGACATAATACATGCACTGAAAACTTATACAGTCCAATCCAATTGGTAGCCCACTTCCAGCTACAATCAAACCTGCTTTAGTGACCACCTGTATTAAGTTACAGTCAAACCTGCTTTAGTGACCACCTCTATTAAGTTACAGTCAAACCTGCTTTAGTGACCACCTCTATTAAGTTACAGGTCAAACCTGCTTTAGTGACCACCTCTATTAAGTTACAGTCAAACCTGATTTAGTGACCACCTCTATTAAGTTACAGTCAAACCTGCTTTAGTGATCACCTCTATTAAGTTACAGTCAAACCTGCTTTAGTGACCACCTCTATTAAGTTACAGTCAAAACTGCTTTAGTGACCACCTCTATTAAGTTACAGTCAAACCTGATTTAGTGACCACCTCTATTAGCTGAAATATTGCTTAAAGTGGCATTAAACACAATAAATCAAATCAAATCAAATCATATTCATTTATATCATAGATATTTTGCCCTTCACCACACTCCTTCCCTTTCCTCCTTAACTTCTGTATCCCTGTCTATGACTTTACTCCCAAAAGGATACTTCTAGCAATTTATTTTGAAGACATTTATGAAAATTTTGGTGAGTTCAACCAATGTAAAAATCATAAATTTAAAATTTTTTACAAGTCCAAACTCAAAATGGGAGAGTCCAGGACTCATCTAGGTGAGTTTCAGAGATCTCCGAGTGCCATACTCTTACCTATATGATCTACTGTTTATAAGCTCCTTATTTATTATGAAATACTGCACACTTGACATAAAACGGCAATTAATCAATCAAAATTCCTCCCAAATATATATTTATTTTGCTTGATATAGAAAATAAATTAACACATGACACCTGTTTATTTCTTGTTAATAGGTAACATATATAAATCTCTATTTCTAATATGGCTGTCTCGTCCCCATGATCTATGGTAGTTAGAGATTTATATCTGCTAATAAAAATCAGTGCCTACCTATCACCATTATAAAGTTGTGAGGTCGGTTTTCACCACCAATAAAAAATCAAATAAAAAAATTGATTGAAGTAAAACTGAAATATTGTTGAAAGTGGTGGTATGGTAGTTGGATTTACATCTACCTATGCAATCAGTCCCTTTTAACAACTAAAGTATTGAGATTGGTTTTCTCCACTTATAAAATTGACTGCTGTTATAGCTAAAAAAAAGATTGTAAGTGGTGTTAAACACTAATAAATCAATCTAATTCTGATCCAATAAAAGCCATTCAAAGTCCTTAACATGCAGTAATTGCAACACTTTCCAAACATGGTGGCCATCATTGTCCCTGATCAGGCTTTCTGTATTATAATATAACATCCCCATCATCCCTATCTAGAAGGCACAATCTATCCACCACCAGAGAACCGAGAACATGCTGGGCAGCTTTATAGGTTAACCCTGGAAACCACCACAAGTACCCAATTGTTTAATAGGCTAATGAAGTCAATGAATGCTAAAAGATGGAACCCCCCCTCCCATTTAAAAAAAATCTAGTTAGCCACATATAATACAATGATAACATTTTTTTTTATCTTACTGTTTCATGTATTTACAACTAACAATCTTTGCTATATTTATATATATATAACGAAGCTCTTTGGTAAATGTTAAACGTTAATTTTTCATATACAACTGTTTTTCATTAATGTAACGTTCAAATAAAAAGCCCTTTATATTTGTGTGATGTTCGCATGTAAAGAGAATATCAGAAGGTTCGTACAGACCATCAAATCCTACACAGCGTGTTTATCTTCAATTTTACTTCATCAAAGAACTATCATTTATGTATTAACAACACACAGGTTTTATTTTTTATGTTGGTGGAGATACAAATGTATACAGTCAAACCTGTATTAAGAGGACACCTTTGGGACAAAGAAAAAGTGGCCTTTTGATACAGGTGACTGCTTAAAAGATGTGCAATTCATATGAAATTTTCTATGACAGGACAAGAAAATGTGACCTTTGCCTTATAAGAAAGGTCACCACTTAAAAGAGGTTCAATTCATATGAAATTTTCTATGACAGGCAAAAGAAAAGGTGTCCTTTTAATACAGGTGACTGCTTAATAGAGGTGACTACCATGGACAGGTTTGACTATATTTGAATGGTAATTCGTTATATTTGTATTTTTGCATTACGTATAAGAGAAATGTGCTATATTATTTAGCTATTTAAAGAATCAAATAAAATTGGAAAATAATTTCTATGACAGACAAGAAAAAGGTGACCTTTTAATACAGGTGACTGCTTAATACAGGTTTGATTTTATATAACCATAGATGTGAGAGAGAGTTTGGTTTGGATGAAGAAAATAAATATAAAATGAGACTGATTCATTGCCACGGCAAGCTGTATTTATTCTGTGTACCTAACCTTAGCTTCAAGAAAGTTTGGATGAAATTTTTTTTTATTTTGGAGATACAAATGTATATAACCTTAGATGAGAGAGTTTGGTTTGGATGAAAAAAATAAAAAATAAAAAGTAACTGATTCATTACAACAGGGAAAACTGTTTTTATCCCATTACTTTGATCTTATTTTAACTAGTATTTTTATTTCATTTTTCACACAATTTTTGTGTGCAACCAAGAAAGCAGAATACTCTTCTTAATTACTAAAAATTCAATTGACGGCTTCTTGGTATAACACATTAAAATTTACACTTGAAGAATCACACACAATTTGTGAAATATTTATTACTCCACGTTTTAAATTTAATTTCAACCACAAGGAGAAAAATATCAGATAGAGTTTTACTGTCATTTTCATGGGTAAATGCATTTTTCATGGAGAGTTGAAATGAATTCTTTCACTTCTAAGTCATTTATTTATTTATATATATTATATTATATACTATGCTATACTATTAGTTAAAGTTATTTTCTAAAATTAACATTTTTTTTTTTCTGTTAAAAATACATTTATATTTTTGAATGTCAGAAATGCAGGGAGAATAAAGGTATTTTCTAAGATTAATAAATTTTTTCGTGTTAAAAATACATTTATAATTTGAATGTGACAGTCAGAAATGATGGGAGGTATTATGTTTGGTTGAACACACCTTATATTCAATATATTCAAAGTAAAAAAAAAGTTATATTACAAATTTATTCCTAAAAATGAATTTGGTTGGATTGCAGTGGGAAAAAAAAGACCTACCAATCCCCCCTGTTCGGGAAATTATAAAATTATAATATTTTTGGAGTACATTCTTGTGTTATATGCCCTTTAATTGTTTTTAATGCAAGTTATCTCCCTTTATTCTATTTGAAATGTTACACTTAAAAAGGGAATAGGTGTAATTGCTAATAAAGATGTACATAACATAATTAAGATATTTTTGTATTCTACAAAATATTTATTAGTACCATATATTTTTTTAAAACTTACTTCGATTAAATAAAGAAAGGGAGATAAATTGGACTGGTAAAGGGGGGGGGGAGTGTTTCAATATCACCAGATCCCACTTGATCCAGGAACAATAACCCCCCTCTTATAATACCCACTCTTCTGCTATGAAAAAGAAGTGGCCTAATAAAAGGGGTGGTCTCCCTTGAGGGGGGACAATGTATTAGCATTATATTATATCAGTGCATCTGAAATCTGATCTGATCAGAGGGGTCACATAGACTTGAGGGGGAGTGGCTTCATTAAAGGGGGACTACTGTATCTGAGCATATTTTTAGGGAGACATTAAATCTTTTCGTTATAACCAAACTTCAGTATATCCTGACCAAATATATTCTCAAGGAGGTCTATGGGGAAATGTAATCCGCTCGATATTACCAATTTTGTTTATATTCTTTTTTTTTATATCAGTTTTTGAATTTTGAAACTTTCTCCCCCCCACCCCATATTGACCCTCTGAAAACATCAAAATGACATCATTTATCAAGTGCTTAATGTAGTGGAAAAAAATCAATTAGGACTTCAAATAAACTTGTGTGTAATTATGTTTTATAGATAAAAAGAAAAAAAAAAGATGCTTTTTTATTGAAACCTCATAAAGTTAGTTATAGAGGAGAAATGATATAAACAAATGTCTGTGATGATGGAAAATGACGAGGAATTAATATATAATTATTTGCCAATCAACACTGACTCCTACCAATTAATGTGTGCCGCATTGTTTAATAAGAAATATATTACAGTCAAACCTGTATTAAGAGGTCACATTTGGGTCAAAGAAAAAGTGTCCTTTTAAGACAGGTGAATTCTTAAAAAGGTTCAATTTATATGAAATTTTCTATGACAGTTCAAGAAAAAGGTGACCTTTTAATACAGGTGACTGCTTAATAGAGGTGACCACATGGGAAGGTTTGACGGTATTTGAATTGTAATTTGTAATTTTTTATTTTTGCATTAGGTATATGAGAAAATGTGGTATATCATTTAGCTATTAATAGAATCAAATAAAATGTGAAAATAATAGGTATATTAATTTACTGGTAACTGTTTTTGTGATAAGATAAACATTCTTATACAATTTTAATTTATTTTATTTTTTATTTTTTGAAAACTGGATAATTATCCTAAACAGGGACAGAACTTAGTATTTTCAATGTTGTTGCCAGCTGTGTTCCCTATATTAACAATTTTAGCAGCCCAGCAACAATTCATGAGTCCCGGCAACTGTTTTGCACATGAATATTCAAAATTTAGGTAGTCACATGGGCTACTGTCTGGCAATGTTCAAACCCAGACAAAATTTTAGTGACCTTGGGCTACTGGGCCCATGTTAAGTTTTTTCCCTTGCTTTTCTGTCATGATAAGACATAGCTCTTTTATGTCAGAAATCCCATCCATACTACCAAGGTAAATGGACTTTGGGTCAGAAATCCCATCCATATATATACCACCAAGATAAATAGACTTCAGGTCAGAAATCCCATCCATACTACCAAAATAAATGGCCCTTGGGTCAGAAATCCCATCCATACTACCAAGGTAAATGAACTTTAAGTCAGAAATCCCATCCATACTACCAAGGTAAATGAACTTTAAGTCAGAAATCCCATCCATACTACCAAGGTAAATGAACTGTAAGTCAGAAATCCCATCCATACTACCAAGGTAAATGAACTTTAAGTCAGAAATCCCATCCATACTACCAAGGTAAATGAACTTTAAGTCAGAAATCCCATCCATACTACCAAGGTAAATGAACTTTAAGTCAGAAATCCCATCCATACTACTAATGTAAATGAACTTTTAAGTCAGAAATCCCATCCATGCTACCAAGGTAAATGAACTTTGAGTCAGAAATCCCATTCATACTACCAAGGTAAATGGACTTTAGGTCAGAAATCACATCCATACCATCAAGGTAAATGGGCTTTGAGTCAGAAATCCCATCCATACTGTCAAGGTAAATGAACTTTGGGTCAGGAATCCCATTTATACTACCAAAGTAAATGGGCTTTGGGTCAGAAATCCTATTCATACTACCAAGGTAAATGGACTTTAGGTCAGAAATCCCATCCATACCATAAAGGTAAATGGGCTTTGAGTCAGAAATCCCATCCATACTATCAAGGTAAATGAACTTTGGGTCAGAAATCCCATTCATACTACCAAAGTAAATGGGTTTTGGGTCAGAAATCCCATCCATACTACCAAGGTAACTGGACTTTAGGTCAGAAATCCCATCCATACCATCAAGGTAAATGGGCTTTGAGTCAGAAATCCCACCCATACTATCAAGGTAAATGAACTTTGGGTCAGAAATCCCATCCATACTACCAAGGTAACTGGACTTTAGGTCAGAAATCCCATCCATACCATCAAGGTAAATGGGCTTTGAGTCAGAAATCCCATCCATACTATCAAGGTAAATGAACTTTGGGTCAGAAATCCCATCCATACTAGCAAGGTAAATCAACTTTGCATCAGAAATCCCATCCATACTACCAAGGTAAATGAACTTTGGGTCAGAAATCCCATCCATACTACCAAGGTAAATGGACTTTAGGTCAGAAATCCAAAGAAAATGGACACTTACAAATGAGAAACCAACGATTTAACATTTAGTGGGGTATATTTTCCTATCTTAAATTTGTTTCACACCAGCAACAAATTTTTTTTTTATTTTACATGAATACATTTTTTTCATTTTTTCTTCAAATTTCTACCAAAAACTGTCAATAATAATGATAAAAAAACGTTTTCCCCCTCGTCCCAAAAAATAGTTGTTCCCTAAATAAAACTTTTAATTTATCCACACTTTACAACACTGAACCTGAGACCACAAATAGAAATCACATTTTTATTTGATCTTCTTCTATTTCAGTTGATTGATTATTTTTAATAAAACGTTTTCCTGTATTTTATACATCATTAACTAAAATTTTATATGAATCAGTGAAATCTTGTAGAAATTGACAAAAACCCTTTTTTTCTGCCTCATTTGAAGTTTAACATCATACAAAATGTTTGTTAATATAAAAACATTTTTATGAATAAACTTTCATTTCAATTAAACTGCCAAAGCAAAAAATTCTCTATGGGGAAAGAAATTCATATGAAACATGCAAAAAATTTCATAATTTCATTTCGTTTGCAGAATTCTTTATGTACTGTCTATATTTTTTCTACTGCTTAATTAAAATTTTTTAATCAAGTTTTATTTGATGTCATTTGATGATGCTATATAATTTAACCTTGTCTCTAATAGATGTTACAGCCAGTCTAGTTATAGATAAAGCATGTAAAAATATGAAAAACAAAACAAAAATTCATAGAAAGGGGCAAAATCAATACCCCTCACACAAATACAATGTACATGACCTCTGACCCCTAACACAAATACAATGTACATGACCTCTGACCCCTAACACAAATACATGACCACTCACTTTCCTGACTTGGTACAGAAAAAGAATGAGGTAAAACTAGTTTTATGAGCACTAACATTTCCTATATGTATGATACACCCAGTCTAGATATTGTGTGAAAGCATTCCCTTGCTTGTAATGGATGATACAGCCAGTCTAAATATTGTGTGTAAAATTCCCTTGTCTGTATGGTTGATACACCTAGTCTAGATATTGTGTGTAAAATTCCCTTGCCTGTATGGTTGATACACCCAGTCTAGATATTGTGTGTAAAATTCTCTTGCCTGTATGGTTGATCCAGCCAGTCTAGATATTGTGTGTAAAATTCTCTTGCCTGTATGGTTGACACATCCAGTCTAAATATTGTGTGTAAAATTCTCTTGCCTGTATGGTTG